>JAODAL010006185.1:0-135952 GCA_025379985.1 Phyllomedusa bahiana | reverse complement strand
GGAAAAATTTCAATTTTCAGGGCAATAACAAAACGAACTTTCCCAATTGGCAAAGGGTTCCTTGTCCATTAAAACCGGGCAAAACCTTAAATCATTGGGGAAGGGCGACAAAGAACAACCCCCTCAACCCTGCGGAAGAACAGGAGTGGTGGTGGCAGGTTATGGTCTGGGAAATGATTGTTGGCTTTAAACTGAGGCCCACCATCCATTTGAAAGTCACTCAATTAAAAAGGCTGAATCAATCCTTGTAGAGCACTTACAAATACAAGCTGATTGTCCTACCACGGATGGGTTTGTCAGCAAGACAATGCGACATGTCACACAGCTAAAATTTTCAAATTGTTAGAGAGCGGGACAAAATTTTAAATCCCCCTACCCCCTTAATTCCCCAGTCTTGAACCCAATTGAGCTCTGTGGGACCTTTTTGATGGTTGTTTTGGCTCTAAGTATCCTCTCCTTCACACCCCTCAGCAGCTGGGGATGCAGTTGCTGCCCCAGATACCGGGAAACCTACCGGGACCTTACTGAGTACACCCAGCCCTTTTTTGCGGGGCCCCCTGCTGCACAAGATTAGCTGGGGGTCATAAAACGTACTTAACATTGAACCCAACCCCAAAATGCCCCCAACTATTTTCCTATCCAAAAATCACTACAGTTCCACCCCCTCAAAATGCAGAGCTTGACTTTTAGATACTGCAAAAATCCTTACTTTGAGGGGGAACTTCCAAAATGAGGAGAGGTTTCATTGCGCCGATGGAGACTGCTTTGATGTCTTCTTTTTCCATCTCGCAGCCTACATCCTTTAATTGTTCCTAGGTATTTCCCCCATTTCATTTCAAACTGTTCAAAATTCTCAAGGAGATCTATAAATGTACCACAAGGGTTTGTTCCCCGGCACGGTTTTTCACCCCCTTTACAGTGGGGTTTTTAGTTTTTAAACGTCTGCAAACCGGGGGAAACTTTTATATGGACCTCTATGGAAGGTCCGAAAAACATAGAACAGTTTCATTCTTCCATCGGTTTTCGGGCGGAATATGAACATTTTCTATCCAATGGGGAGGGCTTTTTCTCCACAACCGCAGAGAAAAGCTGCCCCCCTATGGCCACAGTCCGAAACAGTACAAATACCGGTCGGGATTTCGGACCGCTATTTGCACTGTGCTGTATGAACGGCCCCTAACAGACATTTCTTTTTTCTACATCATATCTTCTTTTTTCCCATTACTATTACATCTTAAGGGCTTGTTCACACAACGTTTTTGTGATCCGTTTTAACGGACCCAAAACAATGGTCATGTGATTTCCATAGCTGTCACGACAAAGCGCATTCTGCTCTCACGCTTTTGGGACTTTCCTGTGCTGCGTTTTGCGGATCCGTCTTCAGAAATGACGTCATTTCTTGTTGCGTTTTATGCAACAAACGTCCCCATAGGAAAAAAATATGATCCGTTTTATGATGCGGAAAGCGGACCCCAAACGCAGCACAGATTTGCTGAAGCTTGTGATGAGAGTGAGATTTTTCCCCCCCCACGCCAAAACGTATCCGAAAGCAGATCCGTAAACGCAAGGGTTTTAAAAACAACAAAACAGATCCAAAAAAAAGTATCAGGTCTTCGTTTTCGGATGCAGTTTTCACTGGTAAAAAAAAGGATAGGTAGAACGGATCCAAAACGTTGTGTGAACACAGCCGTACTTGCATTTCACCTATTTCCCCTTTTTCCATATTATTAGCTTTTGTCTCTTGCTCTCAGTTTGATTTTCTAGATAACTAAAACGAAGACTGTCCTCTTATACTTTTTCCCCAACACTTGCCTACAGGTCACATACATCAACAGAATAAGTTTAGATTGCA
Source organism: Phyllomedusa bahiana (assembly GCA_025379985.1). Lineage (NCBI taxonomy): Eukaryota > Metazoa > Chordata > Amphibia > Anura > Hylidae > Phyllomedusa > Phyllomedusa bahiana. The sequence continues at coordinate 134,100 of JAODAL010006185.1, read as the reverse complement.
GCTGATTTAGATATTAGGGAACTGTAGAGTCGCCCCAAGCCCAAAAGTTACAAGCACAACATTGGGGTTTCCTAATCTTTCACGAGTACCATATACTTATTTGCATCACGGGTGAGTTGTGTCAGAAAAGTGGTGCTTCCACGCCAGTTTTAAGGCGCATTAAATGAGTGTATAGTGTGTCTGAATAAATAAACCTGTGAAAAATCTGGCGTGCGGAATGCCTTGTATAGAATATTTAATGCGCCTATTTTTTGTGTATGCCAAAAAAAAAAAAAAAAGGCACATAGCATATCATTGCTGGCATATTTGATGCGCCTACTTTAGGTGCATTCAAAAGTGTCATGCCTAGCATAAAACGCACCTGGTTTTGGTGTACGACAGTTCGTTTATATAGAGAATAGGGCGTCAACAGTTTTTGGGTGCAAAATACACCCAAAAAAATGGTGTCTTCCCTTGTGTTTATTTATTTATTTACATCTCTTATGTCGGTCATTGCTTCATACCCTGTTCAGAGTCCGTTTTGCACAGATTCCACTTGAGAGGTCCAGGAAGGACCAGTAAATAATTGTACACCCATTAATCTGTCACACTGGATTGTAAATACACACGATCAGCAATTATTTGCAGTGAGCCATGGATACTTTTACAGTAATAAAAAGTTCTCTAGTCTTTTTTAAGTAAAATGGATAAGGGTGACAGGTCTTTGGAATCTGTACAGTCACTAATAGGTTTCTCATTGTCCTTTGTCAGATTTCGGGAGAGGTCAGCAACTTTATTAAACAGCTATAAACCCCTCGAATCTGTCATTCACTGTATTAGGTTTCAGAGGGATTTCTCAACGTTAAAAGGCTCCATCCAGAATATTCATTCATTTTCAGGAAAAGTCATCAGTGTAAAGAGGAAAGGACTCTCCTGCCACGGACTATGCAACCAAAGCTATTAACATGAATGGAAGAAGGAGCGACAAACCAAATACAAAAATTACATCCGTTTATCATAGAAACAAAAAAATTAAAACTCTGTCCCAGGAAAACAGAAAAAAACTATGTAAAGCACTGGGTCATATTCACCCAAAAAACTAAAGGAAGGGATAATCCTTTTATGCATAGGTTTGTTTGGGTTATAAGCAAGACATAGCCATTGGACTCAATTACCCGGACAGTGGATGAAAGAGTAATCTCTTGCCCTTCATTGGGTTGGTAAATAACTGTGTACCCCTAAAAATAAGTTGGAAAACAAAATCTACAATACCCATAGATACATTTTTCCAGAACCCCCAACTGCACTATGGCCCTTACGGGGGGCTACTTTTCCCCAAAGGGCCGGGACTGGGAAAAAAAAATACCCTGGCCTAAGCCCCCCATAAAAGGCCCCCATACCATTCCGTTTAAAAAAATGCCCCCTTTCTGACCTCCCCCCACCGAAAAACAAAAATTTTTAAACTTTTTCCAACTGTTCTGAATATTGGGGAAAAGGTTTTTGGGAATAAGGGGGCCCCCCCCCTTTTGGGAAATTGCAGGATATATTGTAAAATACTAGGTAAAATAAAATAAAAAGGGGTGAAAAAAAAAAAAAATCATTTTTTTGTCTTTTTTAAAATCAAGAGTTTGCAAGGATAAAAAAAAGGGGGAACATAAAATAAAAAACCCTTAAGACACCGTTTCCAGACCACAAAAGATCTCTTTCTCCCTACAATGCAAAAAGACAAAGAAGCCTATTTTTAAACAGACCCTGGCATGTCAGTAATCATCCTAATGTGGAACAACATGTCAAGATAATGAACCAATTGAAACTGAAAATGTGGAGGGCCAACAAAACAAAGCAATAAAAAGTAAAAAAAAGAAAAAAAAAGGAACAATCAATCAACAAGAGAGAAAAAGCTTTGAGAAGAAAAAGAAATTCAACAATGAAAAATGAAAATAAAGCAACCGTAATCTGGTTTATTGAGGTTTCATTGATAAACTGATTAATTTTAAACCTTGGATATGAGATTTGATGGGAAAATCCAATACATTTCACGAGTCCGCAAAAGCTGAAACCTTTTAGACCAAGATGATTCAATTTGTTCTATGGGAAAAATATGATATTTACATACCTCAACAGGATGGGATGAAATGGAATGCCAAGAAAGACTATTTAGATGATTTTTCACTTTAAGGGGGTTGCCTCACCACAAGGTTTGCTGTTTTTGTTGAAACTTTTCAAAAAAAATTTCATTTCAATAATGTCCATTAACGTGTTACTTTAAATTTAATACCCTCTTGTATGGGCGCATCAGCTCCCCAGGTGCTATAGCTAAGATCTGTTGGAACCCTTTTGATAGACCCAACACTGGGTTTCTATACTCAGCCTTTTGTCCTCCGGGAGTTAAACACGATTTAATATTTGCCAGAAGAAGCCCTTTTCACACCCCTGATTCAAAAAATAAACCAAAAAAAAAGGGCGAGGTAAGATGAATCGATGCACAGGGAGACAACCCCTTTAATATTATAACAATGTTGGTTAACTCAACAGGCAAACTTTTGTGAGGCACGACCAACATACTGGATGCCACAACAATACTCTAGAACAGGGTTGTCAAACTCGTTTTTTACCGGGGGGCACATCACCTCAGGCGTACTTTAAAGGGGCCCACATAATTTAGAACTACTTGTGGGAGAAAAGTGGCTAAAGCCCCCCGTAGATGACATTATATCTTTTCCCAGGGAGGTAGATTTGGTATTTTTGCCCCCCTTAGCCCCCAAAAGTAATATGCCCCCTGCAGCCCGGTAATATGCCCCATTGAAAGGAGATGCCCCACATAACCCCCCGGAGGAATCCCTATAGTCCCCCCATAGGAGATGCCCCATAAAATCCGCCCCCTACCAGCAGATGCCCCCCTATAGTCCCCCCTAGCCCGGAGATGCCCCATAAGTCCCCCAGTAGCCAGGCGGGTTTAAAAAATTCCCCAGTAAAACAGAGCAAAAAGTAATAAAGCAATTTAAATAGTATAAACAAAACCCCCAACCACAATATTTTTAGAAAAAGATCCCCAAAAAGGTCCCCATATTAAAATCCCCCTTGGGGCCCAACCACAAACCCCCCAACCCACATCCCCACCCCCCCAACCACCCCTCCCATGCCCCCCATCCCAATCCCCAACCCCCCCTACCCGCCCCCAATCCCCCATCACAATCCCCCTACCCCCCCAACCCCCAATGCCCCCAACCGGGAAACTCCCCAAAAAAAAACCCCCCCCCACCACCTGCCCCAACCCCCAAACCCCCCCCCCACAGACCCCAACCCCCCCAGATCCCCCCTTTCCCCCCAACCAGGCAGACCCTCTTGCCGGCTCCCCGCCCCCCATCCCAACCCCCCTCCCCCTCCCAACCCCCCCCCAAAACCGCAAAGCCCCCCCCCAAACGACCCAACCCAAATGCCCCAACCCCCCAAAGTAGCCCCCAATCCCAAAACCCCCCAACCCAAAAATCCCGTGCCCCCTCTCCACGTCCCCGAGCCCTCCCCCCGCCCCCTATTAAAAAAATAAAAACAGCACACCCCCCCCTTCCCCTTCCCCAAGGGGAAAACCACCAAAACCGAAAGGGTGCCCATAGTCCCCCAGTAGCCAGCAGTGCCCCATGCCCCCCCGTAGCCAAGAGATCCCCAAAGTCCCCATAGCCGAAAAATGCCCCATTACCGGGCAGATGCCCCTGGCCCCCAGTAGCCGGGCGTCCCCCAGGGTCCCCAGTATCCACGCAGAAGCCCCCCATGGTTCCCAGTAGCCAGGCAGATGCCCCAGTAGCCACACAGTGCCCTTTGGTCCCCAGTAGCCAGGCAGATGCCCCATTAGCACCCCCAGTAGCAAGGCAGATGCCCCAGTAAGCCCCCCTCAGTAGCCAGGCAGATGCCCAGTTGCCCCCCCCTCGTAGCCAGGCAGATGCCCACAGTAGCCAGGCAGATGCCCCAGTAGCCCCCACAGTAGCCGGGCAGATGCCCATACCCCCTCAGTACCAGGCAGATGCCCCGTACCCCGGGCAGATGGCCCATTTAGCCCCCTCAGTAGCCAGGCAGATGCCCTCGGGTAGCCAGGCAAGATGCCCCAGTAGCCCCCTCATTTAGCCGGGCAGATGCCCTCAGTAGCCACGCAGATGCCCCAGTAGCCCCCTCAGTAGCCAGGCAGATGCCCTCAGTAGCCAGGCAGATGCCTCAGTAGCCAGGCAGATGCCTCAGTAGCCAGGCAGATGCCCCAGTAGCCCGCGCAGTAGCCAGGCAGATGCCCCAGTAGCCCGCGCAGTAGCCAGGCAGATGCCCCAGACCCAGGCGATGCCCCAGTAAGGGGGGGGCCCCCTCAGTGCCAGGCAGATGCCCCAAGTAGCCCCTCATAGCCAGGCAGATGCCCCCAAAATGATTATAAAATTAAAAAACAGCAAATTTACCTCGTGTCCGTGCAGGGGGGTCCGGTCCGGGCTGTGAAATGGTGTAAGCGGCGTGACGTCACACCGCTTACGCCCGCACGCAGCTCCCAGAGATCTCCTCAGCGGCAGAGGCTGCCGGCGAGGAGACCCAGCGTCACAGGGGGTGTGAGCAAAGCGGCGCGTCACGCCCCCTGCGACGCCCTATGTACAGCGCTCACCGAGCGTTCTACATAGAAAGGGAGAAGGTGGGAGGGAAACGATCCTCCTGCCTTCCCCTGTACTAGCTGACTGACTCCGCACGGGTGTGGTAAAACAGCCGTGCGGAGTCAGGGAGATCGCGGGCCGGAAAACACAAGGCCGCGGGCCGGAGGTGGCCCGCGGGCCTTGTGTTTGACACCTGTGCTCTAGAATGTAAATAACAAAAACAGCATTGCAAAAAAAAAAGCTGATTTGATGTAAAAAAAATCTCCCTAGTAAAAAAAAAAAGGAATACTGGGTAAGACCATGTGCAAAATCGTGGCAGCATTTACAGTTAGACTTAACACATCTGAATACTCCAACAGAGTGATTATTTGTAGCATTAGCTAAAGCATTTGCTTCAATTGAGAGGGTGAAATTAGATTTTTAAGGTTTTAGCTCTTCTATATACAATTTTAGGTCTAGGTGGTAGAATTTTCTTTTTAAAAAAAAAGGATATTCCAATGTTTGTAGAATATTTTGTTAAATAATACATGCTTAGAATAGAGGCAATAAAACAACGCAAAATTTGGATTCTCTTCACTTTTTTTTTTATTATTATTGGGGTTTGTGGTGTTGAAAATAAAATCTTTCTGGGAATTCAAAGAAACTTTATTTATGGCTTGGGTAATCATTTTTAGATAGCCCTCTTTCCAAAGAGGTTATCTAGCCATAACTCCTTGCTTCTGTTTGTGAAAAGTACAATTCTCTCCTCAAACGGCGCATTTGGCCATATGGAATGTTGTTCTTCCATGGACGATAATGATGGCTGGTAAAACTCAAAAGGTCATTACTATTAACTATAAAAAAAATCGGACCCTTTACATGATAAATATTATTGTCCAAAAAAATCAATGTTATGAGAAAAGAAATGTGCTGTAAAGGTGATGCCAAAAGTGTAAAGTACTTTACAAAATCCTGAGCTTGGACAACTGACCCTCTCCAGATCATAAATCTATAGAATGTTTGTAAATAACAATATTCTGCAAAAATTCTCGAGTGGAGTATACAAAAGGAGTCTTCACATAAATGACCCCATAAACAGATTAGCTATGGATGGGACTACACGAGTTCCCATACCTACTCCAACTTTCTGTCTATAGAACTTATTTGCATATGAAAAATTATTGTTTTGAAGAATAAATTGAAGCCCTTCTAACAAAAATGGTCAGAACAGTTCTATTAAAGAACGATCGAGTGCTAGAAATTAAGCAACAAATTGCAGACCTCTCTCATGCTGAATATCAGAACAGGGTGCTGTGACATCAGAACAGTAGGATGGCAGGATGATTTTCAATATGCCTGAAGTGATACTTGTGTTTTGATTCCTAGTTATTGGCTTCGGCTTGTTCCTGACTTATCCAATGCCTGCCCTGACCTTCAGCTAGTCTTGGACTATGGAAGTATTCTGCCTGGCCTAAACTTCAGCTGGTCTATGACGTGACCATGGTTTTTTATCCGTTTCCTTGGTACCATGCCTGAACATCAGCTGTTGTCATGGTGGACGACTACATCGGGTTTCCTGTAGCAATGTTCAGATGCCCATACAAGGGTTCAAGATGAAAACCATGGGGGTACCTTAGACTCTGCTCCTCTGCATGTTTAACTTCAAACTCTATGAACCAATACTATAAAGTACCATAGGGCTTTCCCCTACAAAACTTTTAACCCCATCTAAATTTTGATGATTGTTCTTTCATAGTGAACTGCCATTTATTGTAGGTGCCATAAAGTAGACACACCGCGCTGCAATGCCAAAAACACAGAAATAAAGCATCTTCAATATGGTGTGTGAGCACACACCTTAAATATTTTTCCAAATATCCAAACATTATTGTGCCACTTCATTCGGAAAAAAACCTATAAAAATGCTGATGAAACAAAAATCATTTTAGTGCATTTGGGGTTTGGGATCCCTGCAAGAGTATCCTTCAGATAATTTCAAATGCGCTTTGCAGCATGATGTTCTTAGCCCCTTGTGCTCGCAGCCACAAGTGTTGCGCCCCGAATGTCGGGGCTCCGCCCCTTCCTCAGGCATGCCCACTCGGTCACCTATCCGCTACTTATACTTTTTAAGGGTAAGTAAAATTTTAAATATTTTAAAAACAAAGTTTTTTACCTTACTAATAACAAGAACAATCATTAAAAAACTTTAAAATTGCATTCTTCATTTTTCCCTCGAGGGAAAATTTCCCCAAAAAAGTATCCAAAAACCCTCCCTCTGCAAAGACCGTCTAATCTGTTTCATCCATACCCTCCCCTCTAAATAATCTGCCATTTTAGTTCGCTTACATTATGTCCCATTTGGGAAAAATGTCTTGCCAGGATTTTTTCCCCAAATTTTTTTTTTCTGTCTATCACCTCTTTTTTTAATGAGCTGTTTCTCCATTTTAAAAACCCTTTTGTTAACTTATTTTTCATTAACCGGTCTTAATTTATTTTAGCTGTCCTTTATGCTTTCCCACAAGGGCATTCAACATATATACCACATTGCTGGATCACATTATGTATTCTTTCACTTTTTTCTTATTCCCTTTTTGCGGGGATTACATCTCGGGTCCTTTTAACGCTGAACAAGCTGGCATGACAACAAGAAACCCCCATTGTTTTATGTCCAATCTCTTTATCTTGCTTGGTTTGGATTTTACACATCTGCTAATTAATTCATTTCCCAATGTTTTTCCTTTTTATAAACAAACCTTGGAAAACCTAGGGAAAAATTTCCCATATTTTTCATCTTTCTGTAAGACTTTCCACCACTTTCTGACTACATTTGCTATCATACTAGAATGGCTGCCGTAAGTAGTTATAAATAGCAAATCCTGTTCTTTATTTTGTTGTTGTTTAACTTCTTTTAAATTTTTCGTGCATCCATCTCAGCTACTTCCCTCCCTATTTTTTCTAACTCCTTCCTACTATACCCCTTCTCACAAAATTTGTTGATCATATCTTCCATATTTTTTAAATAATCCTCTTTTGTTGTACAGATACGCCGTATACGGATGAACTGGCTTTTCGGATCCCTTTGAAAACTGTAGGGCAATGGAAAACTGTCCCTGCGTAATAAGTTATTTTTATCTGTATCCTTCCTATACAGCGTCGAGGCTAACTGCTCTCCTTGTTTATATATCTCTACATCTAGGTATTGTATTTTTTGAAGACTCTTATTTATAGTGAACTGAATAGAGGGATGGCACTCATTCAGGTAAATTAAAAAGGTATTAAGATGACTCTCCGTGCCTTTCCAAATCATGAAAACATCGTCCACATACGGCAGCCAAACCGCAATATGTGAACAATGTTCAGAAGAGTGGATAAATTTGTCCTCAAAAGTGGACAAATAGATATTGGCCAGACTCGGGGCTGCTGGCGAGCCCATCGAAGTCCCTTGTTTTTGCAAAAAATATTCACTACCAAATCGAAAATAATTTTTGCTTAGTATGAACTCAAGCATTTCCATTAAGAATTGAAGTTGTCGATTAGAGATATTGTGATCTTGTGCAAGTTTGTCCCTTGCTGCTTCTATTCCTTCACCATGTGGTATACTTATAAAGAGATTTTTAATGTCTAACGTGCAGAGTATATCCTGTTTTTCTATTATATTTTCCATCTTCCTCAAAAATTCGTTTGTAGCCTTAAGACACCCAGGCAAGTTACTAACTACCTTCTGTAAGAAATTATCCACATAAATTGCAACAGGCTCAAAGATAGAATCTATACCCGATACTATTGGTCGGCACTGAGGTCGAGTTAAATTCTTATGTATTTTAGGTGTTAAGTACAGAAGGGGTACTCTAGGTTCTCTCTTAATAAGGCTATTAGCTAGATTCTTATTAATAATTTCCATCTGAACTGCTTCATCTACGATAGACTTGATAACATTCTTATATTCATCTGTGGGATCTTTACTCAATTTCTGATATACCTCTCTATCGTCAAGCTGTTTTTTTGCTCCCTCTAGATAATATTCTCTATTCATTACTACAGTTCCCCAGCCCTTTTCGGCTTTCTTGATAATTAACGACTCCTCATTTTTTAACTCCTTAATCGCCCTACGTTCCTGACTACTAATATTTCTAGATCTTTTTTTTAACACTATCCCACTTATCCATAACCTCAGTTTTAACCAAATGTTCAAATGTATCAAGAGAAAAATTATCTAAATAAGGATCAAAGCTGCTATTCCCCTTAAAGGAGTTGTCTCCCCACAGGGTTTCAAAGAATGCATGAAAGAAATTCTCTGTCACTTCCTGGTTCAGACTAATTTGCATAAACTCCATGCTTGTACAGCTACATTGTGCTTTCAGATGCTAATTAGATTAGATTAGCTTCTCAAACTACTCGAAGGACTTCTTATCTGATCCCCAAAACAAAAGCCCTAATTACAGAGCTGTTTACTTGAGATAAATCAAGCTTTTTTACTGTCTGGCAGCACAGGACACTGACTGACACTGCTGACCTGTGTGATGACTCACTCTCTGTTATCTCATTGAACAAACAGCCCCAGGAGATTTGTTTACAGGTCAGTTACTGAGGGAACTGAAATAGGTAATAAATTCACTTGTATCTCTTTAGGGAAAACAGAGGAACAATGCAATATATTTGGAAAATGTCTTTATTTTGTGTTCCCTACAATTTGAAAGCTATTCTTTGTAGCGAGACAACCCCTTTAAGTTTACTCCAAGTTCTATTGTGATCCCCTCTAACCTTATCACCAAAATACATCTTAAGGCGTAATTTACGACAAAATTTATGAAACTCGACAGAAAAATCAAATTATGATGATTCATACTCAGGAACAAAGTCTGGCTAATATCTATATGTCCACTTTTGAGGACAAATTTATCCACTCTTCTGAACATCGTTCACATATCGCGGTTTGGCTGCGGTATGTGGACGATGTTTTCATGATTTGGAAAGGCACGGAGAGTCAGCTTAATACCTTCTTCATTTACTTGAATGAGTGCCACCCCTCTATTCAGTTCACTATAAATAAGAGTCTTCAAAAAATACAATACCTAGATGTAGAGATATATAAACAAGGAGAGCAATTGGCCTCGACACTGTATAGGAAGGATACAGATAAAAATAACTTACTACGCAGGGACAGTTTCCATTGCCCTACAGTTTTCAAAGGGATCCCGAAAAGCCAGTTCATCCGTATACGGCGTATCTGTACAACAAAAGAGGATTATTTAAAAAATATGGAAGATATGATCAACAAATTTTGTGAGAAGGGGTATAGTAGGAAGGAGTTAGAAAAAATAGGGAGGGAAGTAGCTGAGATGGATGCACGAAAATTAAGAGAAGTTAAACAACAACAAAATAAAGAAGAGGATTTGCTATTTATAACTACTTACGGCAGCCATTCTAGTATGATAGCAAATGTAGTCAGAAAGTGGTGGAAAGTCTTACAGAAAGATGAAAAATATGGGAAATTTTTCCCTAGGTTTCCAAGGTTTGTTTATAAAAAAGGAAAAACATTGGGAAATGAATTAATTAGAGCAGATGTGGTAAAATCCAAACCAAGCAAGATAAAGAGATTGGACATAAAACAGACTGGGACGTTTCCTTGTCTGTCATGCCAGCATTGTTCAGCAGTAATAAAAGGACCAGAGATCGTACATCCCAGCAAAGGCAATAAGATAAAAGTGAAAGGATACTATACATGTGATACCAGCAATGTGGTATATATGTTGAAATGCCCTTGTGGGAAAGCATACATAGGACAGACTACACGTAAGATTAAGACCAGGCTTAATGAACATAAGTCTAACACCAGGTGTTTTAAAACTGGAGAAAGCAGCTCATTACAAAAAGTAGGTGATAGATCAGAAAAAAAACGATTTGGGGAAACATCGCTGGCAAGACATTTTGCCGAAATGGGACATAATGTAAGCGAACTAAAATGGCAGATTATTGAGCAGGTAGAGGGTATGGATGAAAACCAGATTAGACGGCGTCTTTTGCAGAGGGAGGTTTTCTGGATACATTCTCTGGGCACATTAACCCCTCGAGGGATAAATGAAGAATGCAATTTCAATGTTTTTAATTGATTGTTCTTGTTAATTAGTTACAGGTAAACATACATTTGTTTTTAAAATATTAATTGTACTTACCTTAACAGTATAAGTAGCGGATAGGTGAACGAGTGGGCATGCCTGAGGAAGGGGCGGAGCCCCGACATGTCACGGAGCTGCACACACCTGTGATGGCTGACGAGCACACAGGTCTAAGAACGATCATGCTGCAAAGCGCCATTTGAACATTACTCTGAAGGATACTCCTTGCCAGGAGATCACTAAACCGCAAGTGCACTAAAATGACTTTTTAATGTTTCATACAGCATATTTTATACGTCGTTTTGCCGAATGAAGTGGCACAATAAATGTTTGCATATATTGGAAAGTATTTAAGAGTGATTTATCCATTTAATATTGCATGTAAGAAGAGTGAAGTGAAGGCGCCCATACTATCTCACTCAAGCACAAGCGGTGATAATTTGTGAAGAGGTCCAAGTCAAATATATAGGTGTGAGCACATCACCCACCCATCTCTCAACGATATTCCTAAATATATGCAGCCAAGCGCCTCTGCACCCTGAACAAGAATATGTAGGCGATGCAATGCTTCCACTGATTTTTCCTTTTAACTTGCTTACAAATTGTTATTTGGAATAAAAACATCCTCAAATCTGTGCATTGTGTAAGTGCAACTTTGCTCATACTGGCAGCTGTTCACATTCCTGGATGACAGAATGCCTACTATTGCTGGCCACTAAAACACATTCTTTTAACACCCACAGAACAACAAATTTAAATAGCAGTTATTCATTACTTCAGCTTCCTTTTCCTCTCTTTTAAACTCCAATAAAAGTAACCATTTAATTTGGTTCATAAGGCTTAGATTTTTGGATTGCAGCTGTTGGAAAGTTGAAAGGGGTTGAATGAGTTAGACATGCCCTTGCTATATGCATGAACATGGCATTTTCCAAGTCCTAGAACTTGAGTCTTCACTGGTTCCATGTGAAGGAAGGCTCTCCGCTGTGGACGAAGACTACTGGCATTACCTGAATCAGCACCGTATGGAAAACCTGCTTGTATAGTCAACTATGGAGGGGCTATTTTTGGACACTGAAAAGGTCTACCTCATAATGTGAAGTTGGCACTCTAACAATCCATATAACTTTGAGGTTTACAAAGAACCAAGTCAAAAGTGATGGAGAAATTCTGAAAATAGGGCTGGTGGCTTTCAGATAGCCCCTTACCCAAGACCTATTAGTGCTGTGGGTGTTAATATGGCGTTAGGACCCTTTTGAAGTTATAACACTTCACAATCTTTAGAAAAGCCTTCCCAGAAAAGTGGAGACTGTCTGTGGGGCTCTGTGTCCATTCAGCCACAGGATTCTGGTAAGATATTGATGTTGGACATGAAGATATAGCTTGCAACTGGTGTTCCAATCTATCCCACAAATGTTCAATGGAATGGTGGTCAAGAATCTGTGCAGCTGCTCAAGTTCCTCTATACCAATGTAGACTTGTAGCCATAACTTCAGGAAGGCCCTTTCTTGTTTCAGCATAACTGTTTCACATCAGGCATAATCTGTCGTGTTTTCTGGGCTCCGAGAGTAAAACGCGATTCATTTTAGAGAGCACGTCTCAACTTCTCCAAAGTCCAGAGGGAGCACGCTTTACCCCACTACAGCGGATGCTCGGTGTCAACATGGTGAAGTTGAAAGGGTTGTCCACTCTGTGCCACTTTTATTTATAATGGAGATTTTAGGAAATCATACAATTTTCGAATATACAGTACATGTATTAAAAATTCTGTTACCATTCCTTTTATATACAAATGCCGTTGACTCCTATCTAAAAATACAAAAAAAGGTAGAGGCAAAACATTCCTGTCCATATTAATGGCTCCTATAGAGTAACTGTATGGACTAAACATAGCGTCTGTCATGTGACCTCCTGTTGGTCAGTCAGCAGCAGGGTCACATGAAATCTTTGGGGTTAGTGAATAGGAATAATGGTGGATTATTATTAATATGGTTACACCAGCACACTCAGAGGATGTCTTCAGGCACTTTATGACATGAGGCGTTAGCTGCCATTATACATGTCTGATCAGGTCCCTGACCACTGAACCAACAAGTTGAATTGTTATTGTAGTACACATTTATAAGTACTGAGAGGCAACACATCATATAACATATTGCTATATCCACTCTGGAAGAACTAAGAATAATAAATACAGTACAGTCAGATGTAATCCTTGAGATTTGCAGGCTTTCTGATCATTCTGTCAGCTCTAGTAACATAAGAAGTGTCACTGTCTACATCTTGTTGTTCTTCTGCATCTGGTGATCTGCCTTCTGATATTACCTGTCTCTGGCCAGAATCCTCACAGTGATGGTCAGTAGTACCTTTAGATTCAAAAGGCCATGAATCATCTCGTTCTTGTGTTTTCCGCAGATATCTCTGATATTCTCCTTAGTCGTCTTCCTTCTTCTATTACAATGTCGTAGGATGGAGGCCCTAGTTTCTGGACAACCTCTGCCTTTTGCCAGTGTTTGTCGTATTTGCTGCTTTCCATCATCTTTAGGCTGTGTTTTGTCATCTCAGCAGTCCTGCAGATTTTCATGCATTTCTTTAAGGTCATCTTTTCCTCTCTCAGTAATCTTTCTCAGAGATGAGCATCTCTGATGCAACACACTATTCTGTCTCTGATAAGAGTGTCTCGGATGTCTTCAAATCCACATGTTGCAGCAAGTCTCCTCAGCTCTGTCACAAATCTGTCTACATTTTCACCAGCCTCATGGTTTCTTGTGAAGAACTTGTATCTTTCCACTGTCTCATTCTTTTCGGAGTCACCGTGTTTATCAAATGCCTGCACAATGTATGCTAAGACAAGCCTTTCTTTGCTGCTTGGGATAAATATCTAGGCTATTTCTCTATCTTTTTCCCCAATTAAGTAATAAAACAGCTTTACTTTTCTTTTGTCATCACTGAGGGCCACTGTAAGATCCACTTATAGAGTAACTCTTCCTTCCAGTGTTTCCAAGTCTGTGATAGATTGGATGAAGTGAAATCCAGGTTCTGAGGGGGGTATCAGACCAGTCTCCATTTTGTAGTAATAACAAGGAATCTGTGGTTACAGGTGTTGTGAGTCCCTGTACAGCTCCAGTCTCACACAAGCTCTGAGGATTTGCAGGTGTGTTCTTCAATGGTTCTGTGCCCAGCTGCCACCATGTTCTGTTGTTGCTTATGATGGATCACACTCAGGGGATGTCTTCCGGAACTTTATTACATGAGGGGTTAGCTGCCATTACACATGTGTCTGATCAGATCCCTGACCACTAAACTAACAAGTTACAAAGTCCTTGTAGTACACATATACAAATAGTGAGACCCTAGAGGCCGCACAGCATATAACATATTCCTACATCAATGTGGTCTCACTCAGGGATGAGAGGTTGATGTAAAATCCCCTACACTGTCTGCTCACAGCGAGTCGGCCATGCATGAGAATGACGAGGGTGTGTCTCTTGTTGTCATACTCTCCATTCACTTCTATGGGAGCTTTCAAAACATAGCTCAGTGCACACACTCCGATTTGAAAGCTCCCATAGAAGTGAATGAGGAGGATGGATGCAAGCACCACCCTCTTCTTTCAAACTCCCCGACTTTCTGGGAGAAGCCAGCATTGGGGATTTTACATCATGATAAAACCCTTTTAATAAAGTTAACTATCTCCTCTTTCTTCTTTTTTTTTCCAGAGAAGAATGTTCAATGGATTTTTTTTTTTTTTTACACAGACACGGACATATATGATAATAGGCTGCTGGCGGTATTTATTCCCCTCAATAACCTACTGTTACCTGGATACTAGGGGTTACAAGTGTTTTGTCCAGTTACTCCACAGGAGCCATTACTATGGACAAATGTGGGATGTACCATTTTTTTTCTCTAGAGAGGGCACCACTCCATTGGTATTCAAGAGGCACCGGAGCACCATTTTTTAATTCATACAGATTAGAAAATTGTATGACTACCTATTATATACATAAAAATTAAAGACATTATAAAGTGGACTAACCCTTTAAGTTTGAGCACAGCTGCTTGACCATGGAAACCCAATCTCTGAAGCTCCTGACAAACTATTCTATCTACAGGCCGTTCTTAGAACAATGTAGTGGGCCATACTACGATGACAGTCTGACTTAGTCTGATGCACCATGTTCTTCAGCACGAGACGCAGAGTTTGTACATGCTGTGCGGTCAAACGATTACTCCTAGATGCTTTCTGTTCATAATGATAGCACTTAGTCATCTGCGACAGACCTAGGGGATTAAAAAGGTTACGAAAGGTTTCATCCTACCACAATGTTACATCAGAAGTCATTGAGCTCATTAGTATGACCCATACTATTACCAGTGCTTGGCTATAGAGTTTGCATGGCTGTGTGCCTGATTTTATGCATCTGTTTGCAGCAAGTGTGGATGAAACATGAATATATGAGAGTGCCCACATACTTTGGCCATGCAGTATAAATCTATGAACATCAACAAATTTGCTCGAGTACTACAAAGAGCCTGCTTATTCTGAATGATGAATCATGTAATATAATCTTCCCACATGTGTCTATCGATTTACCATTTAAAAAACAAACAAACTTTAGGGGTGGTTCTCTAGTAGGGATGAGCGATTATAAAATCGACAAAGTTGAAATCTGCACGATTTTTAGGTTGATCGGAAATTTCCGATCACGCGATATTTTAGGTGACAATCTGCAGATAATCTATTACTATCGTGCCATTTTAGGTGCTTCCTGTCATTTTGGCGGCCAGCAAATCAGCTTAGATCATAGAGCAGGGTGAGCTGGGTGTGCGACGTCATGACTGATGTGTATGGTTGTCATTGGCTGGAAAAATCACGTGACCTTGTTTTGCACAGAACAGCGTTTCCTGTTCAGCATCAGTGTTTCAGTGTCTCTCACTAGAGCAGGACGTGTGCTAGGTCTCTCTCAATACAGCTCAGCTCAGAGACACAGTTCTTCTCTTTATTCATACAGACAACTATGCTTTTAGCTGTGAGCATTAGAATATAGGTAGATTAGAGAATTCCAGTTCTTAGTAAGACAGAAACTTTTAAAGAAGCATCTAGCACTATACAGCGCGCGCGGGGGGGGGGGGGGGGGGGGGGGGACAGACAGACAGGCGGGCTTGGCAAAGGAGGGTGTATATTGTGCAGCCCAGACTCTGCTTTGAACCTGCATTGAAATGGCATTTTTTTTTACCACTTTTTGGCCAGCACACCTCGCACCTGAGGTGAAATTGTACCTTTTATTTTGTGCAGCCCAGTTTTGTTCAAAGAGCCACCTTGTACTCACATTAGGATACAGAATTTTTTAGTAACTGCTGGTGTATTTCATTGGTGCAAAAACCACCTTTTCTTATCCGTATAACTTTTAAATAGCTGTATTGCACTTTGGTGCGGCCCAATTTTGTTCAAAGTGCCACCTTGTTCTTAAATTAGGATACAGAAATTTTCTAGTAACTGTTCTCGTGTGTCATTGCTTCAAAAACACAATTTCTCATCCGTGTAACTTTTGAATAGTTTTATTGCGCTAGGTGAATCTCAGTTTGGCGCAGATAGCGCACTTGTATGATAGTTTGTTGAAAACTATCAATTCCTAGTCCTACTGGGCAGTTGTAAATCCCTGGGACTGAAGGAAGAACACTTGATTTTGTCTTGCGGTTCTTCCACCAGACCGCATTTCACAGATATTCGCTAGAAACAATTCTGTTTCTAATCCTAGTCGGCTGTAGGAAATTAGAGGGATTTAAGAATAGCTGTGATTTGCCGTCTTTCAATAAGAGTGTCAAAAACTCTTCCATACCTTTTTTAATTTTTATCTTTCTGAACATGGAGCGAAATGCAGGTGGTAAGCGAGGAAAGAGGGGTGTAGGACATGGAGGTAGAGGTGCTCCTTCCAGTGCTGGCGACAACACGCAAGCCAGCGGATCGTCGGTTGCAGGACCGTCAGGCCTGTCATCGCTGGGTCAGGGCCCTGTGAATCTCAGTAACTAACAGCGTCGCCAATCTGTTCTTCAGTGGTTAATGCAACCTGCATGCTGCGGTCCAGGACAGGGATAGTCAATGTCCAGTTCAACTAAAATGGTGGTTCAAATCATACTGCCTTCTGGCACTTTTTAATCTGTGGGTCAGACAGGTTTAAGGGTCATGCTGCATTCCAGGACAGGGATAGTCAATGTCCAGTTCAAGTAAAATGATGGTTCAAATCATACTGCCTTCTGGCACTTTTTAATTTGTGGGTCATGCAGGATTAAGGGTCATGTTGTGGTACAAGACAGGGATAGTGAATAGTCTGACTTTTTGTCTGTGACTTTTATAACCTAATTGTCTTACCTAAGATGTAGCACGTATCCAGTTTACTGTTGTGGATGTTAATTCCAGCTTCTCCAGCCCTGTTTGGGTGTAAAAATGAAGGTGTTGTTCCTCTCCCATAGACTTTAATGGTCATCGGCGATAATCTGTTATCGACGATCGGAAATCGTCATGATAATTGCCGATATCGACTATCGAATCGATACCAATAGTTGACACAATCACGCATCACTATTCTATAGCAGTGATTAGCATATCTAGAGTCTCAGTAAACACAAGGCACATGTGCTGTGAGTATGGAAAACAATAGCTTATCTGTAATCTTGTTACAGATATTAGTTTGCTCTGGAGCTCAGTCATCAGTTGGATGACCTCACTCCTTCCTCTAAGCTATCTGCTCTAATCAGATAACAGAGTTATGGTCAGGGGAACCTGTGTGCACTCAGAGCACATAAAATGTTTTTTTATCTCATGACTAAAGTAAAATCTATTGACCAATGTATTTGGAAAAAGTCTTAACATTTAACTGCCCCTTCATGTTGAAAGCAAATCTTTGTAATGAGAAAACCCCTCAAAAGTCACATAATTGACTAAAACCCATTTGCAGGAGGGAATAAAAAAGAGGAGTCGTCCATACGGGTTGACAAGCCTGATTTCCTGCAGCAATCCAGCTCTACCTAGATGCATAGGAGGAGAAATCCCATAATTGGTGCATTAGGGCATTTTAAAAGGGTGCTGGTGCACAATGCGACCAAGCCACAGAACTGTATGTGGGTACAGGTAATTCCATAAAAATACAGATGAAGCTCAGCAATTAACAGCAGTAAAACCATAAGCAGTTGCCACAGCTTGGCCGCATTATGTATGGGCACCCTTAGGCACCCATACCAATTCTTTTGATTAGGTTTAAAAGGTAGCCTGCCCGCTGTTCCATACTACCTAAGAACACACTCACAGAGCTGGGCATAGGGAGAAGCGCACCATTCCAAACAGAGGAGTCCAATGTGTGTCAGTTTTAACCATAAGGTCTCTTCATATATACTAAAAACTCTAAAAAGAGAAGTAGACAGTGGAGTCAGCGCTCCCTCGTGCAATACTGTAAAAGATAAAATCGCATATACTGCAAGATATATACTACTAACCTCTTAATGTTGTGCAGATTTCATGCACAACACTAAGGTGCGGCTACAATTTTGTTGAAACTGTTGTGTAGACAGATGTCCGCTGCAGGATGTCGGTGGTTTTTCTTCTCCTCTTGGGACCAGAGGAGAGTGGTCATCAGGTTTTTTGCCCTGTCGTTGGATACTGTTCCAACCTGAAGAACTGTGCAGGACTGTACTAGTGCAGTAATAAAATATTTCAAAAGGGAAGACGCGTTTCGTGTCTATAAGATGACACTTGTCTATATTCTATAGATATTGGAACTGAAGAAATGTCACCTTGTAGACACAAAATGCATCTTCCCCTTTGAAATAAAGATTTTATCAGTGCACTAGTACAGTGCTGCACGATTCTTTGGGTCGGAAACAATGTCCACCTATAGTGCAAAAAAAAACTTAAAAACTCTAAAAATGATCAGCACTTCCAAAACTGTGCAGGTGCATGCTGAAGTGACTAAACATTGCAAACACTAAAACATATCAGCAGCACTTTACAAACGCTAAAAAACAGTAACACAATGAATATATTATTTATTTTAGAGCGCCATTAATTCCAGGGCGCTGTACATTCAAGAGGGTTACAAACATAAGTCAAACAAGTTCAATGCTGACAGTATGTGACAATCAACTGGCACAGAGGGAAAGAGAACCCTGCCCGCAAAGGCTTACAATCTACAAGGAAGGGGGAAAGAGACAGAAGGTGGGGGAAGACATGTTTGTGGAGGGTGTAGTGACAGAAGGGGTACTATAGGTTATAGGCTATATGAATGACACTACTCACAAAAAGTTAGGGATATTTGGCTTGTGGTTGACATTTTAGAATGAACATAACATTTCTTAATTATTTTCTTAAATGAACCAAATGAGACCTTCTCTTCCCTTTAGATGCAAATGTCCAACTGTTCAGTGTTTCAGTACATTTTGCAAAATGTGCTGATCTCTAACAAGGAGCTTAATGGCAAAATTCCCAACAGGCGTTTGATCCCTGAATCGCCCAATAAGTCACTTCGTAGTGTGATCCGGTCATCTAGCATGCCAACCATGCTGATGTACATGGTTACGAATGGTCTGACGTGACACTTGGTTGCCTCTCACCTTCCTTAAACGTGTCTGGAGGTGTGTGGGGTAGATTCATCATCTGCTTCCACAGGGTATTGTTTACAATGAAGTGATCATCAGTGTGTGATGAAGGCAAAGGACGTCCACATCTTTGCCTTTCTGTGACTCTTTCAATCTCTCTGCATCACTGCTGCAACCTGCTGATGACATTCTGTGACACTCTAAGCTCAGTGGCCACTTCCGTCTGAGAGCATACTGCTTGAAGCCTTGCAATGGCGAGGTACTGTTGATCAATTGTAAGGTGGTGTCTTGGTCTCATGATGTCAAAATGTGAACAGCACGATGAGGAGGACGGTTTAAATCCCAATTTAAAGTCATTCCCTAAACTTATTGGGTGAATTCTGCCATTAAGCTCCTTGTTCGAGATCAGCAAGTTGTGCAAAAATACTGAAATATTGAACATTTGGACACGTGCATTCTAACGTTAAGACCTGGTCTGATTTAGTGCATTTAAAGAAAAAATCAAGAAGTGTTATGTTCATCCTGAAATTGTAACCAAAAGCCAAAATGTCCTTAACTTTTTGTGAGTAGTAGATTTCAAAATGCATTTCTGCTTCTTGTTGCATACATGAAAATTTCCTAGCGCACATTTTTGATCAACACAGCGAGAGCCCATCCACCAATGACAAGGTGACCTCAGTTTAGATGGGGACCTATAGTAGACCAGAATTCTCATCTCACTTGGTGCCTCTCTAGGCCACCATACTTTCAGGGCATGAGGCTACACTCTGTTTCGATTAAAACCACCTTAAGTGGATGGATAGAGTGCATAATTTGAGTTTTTAAATGTTCTACATGGAGAAGGGGCTGCTTCCTTTTTGGTTTTGCACTCCCCTCACCCACTTTAATCTAATTAAAAACAGCCCTGAAAGTACTGATGCCTGGAGAGGCACCAAGGTAGGTGAGAATACTATGGTGCAGATCCCCATCTGAACGGAGCTCACCTTGTTGGTGGATGGGCCCTTACAGATTTGATTAAAAATGTGCGCTCCGATTTCCATGTATTCTGAAAAAGCAGAAATGCATTTAAAATCTATTCATTGTTTGACTGTCTCTTAAGGTTTATGGCATGCTGCTGATGCAGGTTAGTATATAGGGAGAAACAAAAAAACTTAAGGTTAAGCATAGTGAGGAGAGGTGCAGTCGAACATTGGACTCCTCAGCTTGTGCCGGTATGCTTCTTCTGATTTTTAAAAGCACAAAACAGCTGGCAGGTTCTTTTAACTATCGAGTAGCAGCTGCAGTCCACAGGACTGCATATAGCTCAATGTATTCCTTTGGAGTACAGCTGTTAATAGATAAAAATCCCAGTAGTACAACAAAACTGTTTACTCCTAGCCTTATACAATTATGGAATGACAACTACTTTCAAAGTCCTGCTCCATACACCCATAGTGTGAACATAGCCTTAGTCACAGGGAAAGATCTGGATATGGATCTTGCACTGATGATTAAAGGCCATGTTCACAAGCGTGTTCATGCATATGCAGCCTGAGAAAACATGTACATTATGTGTGCCATTGTTTTCATATGGAATCTGCAGCATAGTTTATACTAGAACGTGGATTTCTTCTGTATATTCCACCGAGCCGGAGAAGCAATAAACAGCTGTATGCAAGAAAAAAAAAGGCTCAGTTCACGTGTTGCAGAAATGTCTGACTGTTCACTGCATCTGAATGGGACCTGCAGAAATCAACGTACATGCAACAAACAGGCTATGTGTGAGTATCACAAATAGGTCTCTATAGTTACAGGATGAACTAAGTTCTCTGAATTGACTCCATTGTCAGTAATTACATATTACAGCTATGTAAAGGAAATTATTCAAAAACTGCATGGCTTTGGCACAGATTTGCACAAAACAGCAGGGAAAAAATAAATGTGTGAGAAACCTAAATAGGGGAGCAGGGTGTTGCCTCGAACTAATGATGCTGTTGCAGATCTTTTTACTTTTAAAGACCATACACTATAAACCACACTATAAACCAGGCGTCCTCAAACTGCGGCCCTCCAGATGTTGGTAAACAACAACTCCCATCATGCCCACTGTTATAGATTATATAAATGCATGATAGGAGTTGTAGTTTCCCAACAGCTGGAGGGCCATAGTTTGAGGATGCCTGCTATAAACTGTAAAAATACACACAGAGCAGCACGGATATCCCAGAAAAAAAACTTGTTGACCTTTAAATAGGAATGCAAAAAATTTCGCCCACTAAAATTAGTCCTCACTTGCCCACAAAAGGTCCATGCTGCTTGAAATAGGCCACTAGTTGGGCAAAAAGGTTGTATTATGTTACAATATGTACTCACTTGAATAAAAAACCTGAGATTTTTGCGATCTGCCGACGCCCCTTATTTCATTGATATAAGCAATATAAATAGAGGCAGTAAAGAAAGAAAAAACACTAAAGAGCAAGAACAAAAGTAATTTCCTGGCAAAAAAAATAAAATGGCGATACAAACATGCCCGACGCAGCAGTGCCAATGTAAGCGCGCCCGCCTGAGCAGCACACACATGGCTATGCCAGCCACCTCACCCCGATTTTACAAAGTGTTTATCGTCTTCCCGATTCTTTATCAGTCACTTTTGTTTCCAGACACTTGCCTCAAATTTCTTGCTAATTGGCGGCTTGTAAATAATCTCTTCCGGCGTCAAAAATATTTCACATTCCAGGACAGTGGATTTCAGGATGGACTGAATTCTGGACACTTGCTTGGCATTAGATTTGATGGTAAGGAGCCCAAGTAAGACTGTGGCCTTCCCAGCAACAGCAGGATCTGTAGGTCAACTTTCAGGAATTTTGAGTCACACAGCAGATGACTGACTGGATTGTCGGAATTACCCAATGCTCTTGGGTTCCCATAACATATATGCCTAAATGACTAATTCAGTGTAGACCTTGAGAACTAACCAAATTACAGTTTCAATGAATTACTTTATTTCTACCACAGGGTACCAATGCCAACTTCCTTACTAGTAGGCTATGTTCACATAGAGCACGCGCCGCAATATGCCGGGTGATTTGGGAGTCGCACTGATCAGCGTATACTCCTGAAGCACGGGGGGCCGGCAGCCCACCAGCCCCACTGACATGCATTACTCGCGGCGTGCAATTGCCGCGAGTAATTGACATGTCACTTCTCTCCTTGCACGTACAATATGATCGTATTGTACGTGCGGGGGGGACGAGGCGTAATCCATAGTTCTCTATGAGAGCTATGGATTACCGTAATTGTGGCGCGCATCTCACCGCGTATTAAGAACAAATACGCGCCGAAATGCGTGCCAAAATTACGCCGTGTGAACATTCCTTTATCGTTTGGCACTTACCACACTGAACTCTGAGAACTTGGATACGTCTCGGTTTCTACATTGGATATCTATTCTCCCCGACACCTTCTTGAAGAATAGCAGACAGTAACCTTGAACAGTGAACCCCAGAAAGGCTGCCTCAAAAGTTCAGTTCCCCTTCATTATAAGCTTTTGGAGAGTTGTGCCTTCCAGGACACACAACTCGATAAGGTTAGTATATTTTAAGCAATAGCCAATAGGATTACACTTGTTTCTCATGCTTTCTTGTCTTTCATACATAAATGACTTAGTCAGAGCATCTCTGAAATGTCTGGTCTTGTATGTGGTCCTGGTATGCAGTGGTTAGTAACTATCAAGCCAAGTCCAAATAAAGATAAGCAGTATAACGGATACAGGTTCATGGGTGCATAAAGCTCATTGATGTGGCTAGAAAGCTGAAGGCTAGAAAGGTGTGGGCTTCATACATAGCAATCTGCACGGTGTTCTGTATAGCCAAAAGGTAATCAAAGTGCCCTTGGTGACCACTGAAAGTGCCTTCAATGAGCAGGCATGTGGGCATGAAAATGGACAGCAGAGCAATGGAAGAGGTTGGCCAGGTCCGATGCATGTGTGTCACTTACCTAGTAGAGAGATGGCACTCGCTGGAAAGAAGACAAGCCAGTGGATGCAATGTGATGCTTTGGACAACATTCAGCCGAAAAAAAAAACTTGGGTCCTGGCCTTTACATGCATGCAACTTTAACATGTAGCACCTATGTAAACATCGCTGCAGACCAAATACATCCCTTCATTGTAAGCATGATTGAGGAACATAGCAAAGAGTGGACATGTTTTCTGGGAAATGCTACAGTGTTTTACAATTTTAAAGAGAGACAGGAAAAATTTACATTTATGGAAGGACCCGACAATCAAGCCATAGTGGCTCTACCCATTTATGTATATGTAGGGACATGTCAATTAAGCTGAGGTTGGAGAGTGAGTGCCACCTAGAGGACACTTCTCCACATGCCCTGCTCCTTTCAAAATAAGATTTTTATTATAGGACACAGATTTTTACGAGGAGGCTTGTTGGTATTTCATGTTGCCCATGGTTAGAGCAGTATAAATCCGGTGACAGGTTCCCTTTCATAGCATTATACACCATTGTGTTGCACTAAACAGATGAGCTTTATTATAGAAAGCTATTAAATGCAATGAACTGAAAATAAACAGATTTTTATAAGCACTAACCTGCAGTAAGTCCAGTCTGGTTATTTTTTGGTCCTCCCGAATCAATAGATATGTTTACTTGAAACCATTTCAAGTCTTCTTCATCCAAAGCAATATCACCCCAGAAAGCAGCTGTGGAGACCGTGACAAAATAATGATACATAATTGGAGAACATTCCACTAACGCAATAAAGCTAAAATATCACACTAAAACACATGCTGCATTCCTCTCTACCCAGCTTAGGCATAGTGTATGTAAATTAAAGATATTCAAGTACAAAAGCAAGAGCTATCCAACAAAGCGGGCACAAGCACACATACACCCGCATGGTCTACTTTAAGAAGGCCTGTGCTGCAAAAAGTTGGAATAGGAGTTGCTCTCCTAAAAAGGTATCTTTTTTGTGCCACAGACCCCTCTGGCTAAGTGTCCTAAGTGACACACAAAAACAATGTATACCAAAAGAACACTTTATTGGATAAATGGGGACTTATGGATGCATTGTGCATTTCCAAGCTCTTAAACAATCAGTCATTTTTGGATAACCGATTTCCTTTAACTCATGTTTTTTAGCTTAAACCCTTTTAAGAATTATTATTTTTTTTTTTTTAAGTCGCCATCAATATTTTTTTAAGAAGTCTGACACATCCTGTTCTGTAGAGAAAGCTTTTCAGCAGTATCCTAATTATCGGTGCAGGCAGGATTACACTGAAAGGTGACACCAATGTGTAGAGAGAACACAGGGTTCACCTTTCAGAATGGGAGATAGTTAAAGCTCCCTGTCTTGCCGAGAAAACTCTCCAATAAAAATCATTAGGTCTGCTTCTGTTCACAAGCTCCTATGTCAATGAAGCTGCTCTAAGGCTCTATCTGCAGGACCAATATTTCAAGTCAGAATCCACATGGATTAAGACTTAAAATACTCATCTAAAACTGAAAGTAAACCATTCTCATTGACCTCAGTAGAAAATACACTTCGTTCACACAACGCGTATTTTTGGTTAGTTTTCAAACCTAAAAATACTTAGAACATGTTCATTCTATGGTCGTATTCCAAGCGGAAAACTTAATATTGAGTTCAATTGGGATAGCTAAAAACCTTGTGTGAAACACATCCAAAACATTAAAGGTAAGATGAATCAATGTAGTGAGACAACACAATTCAGGAGTCCAGTGAGCGGAGTTATCAATGATTGACAGTCCTCCTGGTATGAGTGTGCATACAGAGATAGCCGTCACTCACTGATCACTCCGCCTACTGGACTCATTAACCCAGAACAAGCAGAGATTTAAATGAACCAAATAAAAGTTTTGCTGGGTCTTTCCATACAGAACATACAATCTGCTCAGCTCCTTCTGTTCTATAATATGCTGCCTGCAGATCAGATGACATGTTACCTTTGAACAAAGTTTGCTCAACATACAACAATAATGTATTCAAAAAGTAACTTCCATTTTATATTTTGTTTTAAAAGACAGAAAACTGATTTTATTGACAGATGATGAAATGAATCATAAGAGACTGTCTCGATTTGGTTCTATAAGGTGAAGGATAGATATTTTAGTCCATGACCTAGCTGTAACCAAAAGCATGATCATGGATTTTAAAGAGCTTATCTAACCATCATGTGATGTGCTTTATGCAATAATATTCTTTTAACAAATCAGTAAGTTTTGCCAAATAGGAATCTGAATGCCCAGTTACATTTTGTAAATACTATTCAGCTACCTAACATCTATACTATTTTATTGGTTTCACTGTAAGAGGTGTACCTCAAATTTCCATCAATAAAAGAGAATCAAGATAGTGACCATGATAGAAAATGCATCTGCAAGATTTCACAAAAGTAAGTACACCCCTTAACTTATTGTAAATATTGTATTATATCTTTTCATGGGACAATACTGTAGATCTGACACTTTGATACAAAGCAAAGTAATCAGTGCACAGCTTGTATAACAGTGTAAATTAGGCCTCAAATAACTCAACACACATTCATCAATGTCTAAGGCACTGGCAACAAAAGTGAGTACACCCCAAAGGGAGAATGGACAAATTGTAAGCCAAAGTGTTAATATTTTGTGTGACCACTATTATTTTCCACCTCTGCCTTAACTCTCTTGGACATGGAGGTCACTAGAGCTTCACAGGTTACAGCCACTGGAATCCTCTTCCACTCCTCTATGATGACATCACGGAGCTGTTGGATATTAGAGACTTTGCACTCCTTTATCTTATGTTTGAGGATGTCCCACAGATGCTCAATAGGGTTTAGGTCTGGTGACATGCTTGGCCAGTCCAGCACCTTTCCCCTCATTTTCTTTAGCAAGCAGGGCTGTGGAGTTGGTAAGCCAAAGCTCTGACTCAAACTCCGATTCCTCAATTTTCCTAACTTCGACTCTGACTCCCGACTCCCTCATACATGGCGCATGTTTAAGTGATAACTTTACTGTAGTAAAATGGTAACATCAGGCTGTTTATCACCTTATGATACAATAATCAAGCTATTTAGATAGGAACATACGCTGACAAGAAAAATGGTAAGTGTTTTAAACTTTTTCCTTTCAGGCTCCATATGTCACCATCCACTACAGCTTTGTACATGAGACTACCATCATTTTATAGACAATCATCTTAGCCATCTGATACATAAATTTGACTAGAAAGCGTTTAGTATCTGCTTAGTTCTGCAGATTCTTGTCATGTAACTGCATTGTTACGGTTTTGCTCCTAAAAATCAAAATGTTAATTTTTGTTATTTTGTTGGCATTTGGTAAATCCACATTTGGCTTTCCATACTACCGGAAACGTTCTGGGCTCTGGGTCAGATTCAAAAATATGTCTTCACTAAAATCTGATCTCAGGTCTCTTCTACACATTCCCAATGTTGGTGCATTTTGGATTGGATATGAATACAGCTTTTTCTTCAACTCTACCAACAAGTGTTAGATGGAGTTGAGGTTTGGGGACTGTGGAGGCCAATGCAGCAACTCTACCTCATTGTCATTGAACCATTCCTTCTCCAACGTTGACGTCTGCTTCAGGTCGTTGTCCTGCTGGACACTATGTCGTCCTTTTCATACCCATAGTACTCGAGTGTATGAAGTAACTCATCTTGAAGGACACTCGCATATAGCTCAGCATTGAGAACATCATCAATCCTGGTCAAGTATCCAACATCTTTGGCTGGGAAACATCCCCATATCCTCAGTCTTCCTCCACTGAACTTGACAGTTTCTTCAATTTCACGCCCCGTTCGCCACCTTTTCCCTTGATTCTTCCAAACCCATTTGCCCCTTTCAGATCCAGGTCTATTGACTTTCATCTCATCGCTTCAGATCACCTGTTTCCAATCTTCCATTTTTCGTCCGTTTTTGCAAACTCGAGCCAACGCTTCTTATGAGGAGATTGAAGTCGAGGCTTCTTCACCTTTTTTCGGGCCATCATTCCAGACCTTGAAGCATTTGCATTGTGCTGTATGGAGTCTGTGTCTCACTTTACGACTGCAGCACTCCATCTGTGTCCGTCGCTTTAGAACTGATAGATCTCGTGATAAGCGACTTGTTGACTTCGATATTTTGCCTGGACGTCACCTCTTGGCTTTGTATTGGACGGATGGACTTTATTTCACATTCTTGCAGCTGTAAGGGCCTCACATGATGCAGTTTGGCAATTTTTTGGGCCGAGAGATGCTATTGATGAGCTGGATTATGCGGTTTCTCTTTTCTTGGGAAATCATCTTGATGGCAGCTCCTTGTTTCGAACCAGTGACCTTTTACAACTTGGCTGAATCAGGCCCTTTTAATGAACACACTGAGCTGATTGGAGGAGACATTTTTGTGACTCTTTGAGGCACAGGATTGCACATTTGTAGTTAAGCAATGGATGGAAAAAGAAATAATTTGAACTTGGATGCAAAGAGCCCATAAACACTTGGTTATTTTTTGTTCTGTATCTATGATCATTTAGAAAGCTAAATCCAAGTTCACAGGTTTCAAATTTTATTGTTCTTATATGACTTGTGTCTAACTCATTTTATGCACATATAGCCTTGTCAAATACCAAATCCAGTAAGAGGGTGATTGTATATATACAGTATATGTTTGTATAAATACATATAATACAGGGAATTTCTTACAATAGTATGGCCTCCATCAGATCCTTCATAGATGACCTCACATCTGATCTCATTATTTCCAGACTAGAGAACGGCCTCTCTACACTAACTTGGGTTGGTGGCAAAGCGGTGACCACAGGGGCAACATATCTCACAATCTCAGGGTATAAAGTAATTGTCTCAGGCAGAGTCAGGTCTGATGAATGGTTGAACTCTTCTACCTTTTTGAAAGCAACTGAAAAATTTTGCTGAAATCTGGTCAATCTGTTTGCTATCGGTTTGTCCCTGGGGCAACGCTTTGCCTGCTTCATGTCATCAATTAAACTCATCTGATGAGGCCGAAGATATGGGAGCAGCAGTACTGGCAGAACCCAATTCCTCTTGCTCTTGGCATTACATTGAACTAACTATCAATTATTATATTTTCTGGGAGTGAGTCCATTTTATAAAGACTCAGACTGCACCAAGATGGGCACCGATTCCACAGCCCTGTTAGCAAGACGGGTCATCCTGAAGGTGTGTTCGGGGTCGTTATTATGTTGGAATACTGCACTATTGCCAAGTTTCCAAAAGGGAGGATCAGGCTCTGCTTCATTATGTCACAGTACGTGTTGGAATTCATTGTTCCCTTAATGCAGCATAGCTCCCCACAGCCAGCAGCACTCATGCAGCTCCAAGACATGACACTTCCACCACTATGTTTGACTGTAGACGAGACACTTGTCTTTGTACTCCTCACCTAGTTGCCACCACACACGCTTGACACCATCTGAACCAATTAAGATTATCTTGGTCTCATCAGACCACAGGACATGGTTCCAGTAATCAATGTCCTTAGTCTGCTTTTCCTCAGCAAGCTGTTTTGCGGGCTTTCTTGTGCATCATCTTTAGAAGAGGCTCCCTTCTGGGATGACAGCCATACAGTCCAATCTGATGCAGTGTGTGGTCTGAGCACGGACAGGCTGACTCCTCCACCCTTTTATTCTCTGCAGCAATGCTGACAGTTCTCATTTCTGGATAGGACGCTGAGCATGTGTACTCAACTTATTTAGTCAACCATGGAGAGGCCTGTTCTGAGAGGAACCTTTCTTCAGCTCAGTTTCAGGGTGTTGGTAATCTTCTTATAGCCTGGGCCATCTTTATGTCCAGCAACATTTCTATTTTTCACATCCTCAGACAGTTCTTTGCCATGAGGTGTCATGTTGAACTTCCAGTGACCAGTATTAGAGAGTGCGAGAGCGATGACACCAAATTTAACAGATCTGCTCCCCATACACACCCGAGTTCTTATAAAACTAATGAATCATATGACACTGGGGAGGAAAAATGGAAAATTGAGCACAATTTGTTCAGTGTCACTTAGGGGTGTACTCCATTTTGTTGCCAGTGGTTTAGACATTGAGGACTGTGTGTTGTACAAGTTGTACACTGACTACTTTACATTGTATCAGTGTCATATCTTCAGTGTTGTCCCATGAAAAGATATAATACAATATTTACAGAAATGTGAGGGGTGCACTCACTTTTGTGAGATACTGTACTTAAAGGGGTTTTCTTGCTACAAAGATCATATATCCGATTATGGGGACAGTAAAAATAAGCACTTTTGTAATTGGGTTGCATTACCTAAGTCACTTAGTACAGTAGATCTGAGATTTTCTGTGCATCTGTTTTCTATTTCTGCTGCTGCTAGTCGGGACACACCCCCTTTTCTGTGATTCGCTAGTCAGGACACACCCCAGTCGGATTCTGCCCTTAGACATGCCCCCTGCACTGTGATTGGCTGGCTGACATTTCATTCAACCTGTTGGGATACGCCTCCAGACAGGAAACCCCCCCGGCCACTCCCCCGTGCTGTGATTGGCTGCCTGCACACTCCGTGTTTACTCCCCTCTGAGCTGTTAAAACCGAAAGTAAAACCACCTATGTGAGAGGGCTGCTGGCTGTACAGTATACTCATGTCCCAGCTCTAAGGTGAATGATCTGACTGATTGCTGACTGTTTAACTCATAGATGCCCTCATATAACACAGTCTTATGTCCTGTGCTCCCTCCATATAACACAGTCACACAGTCTCCTGCCTGATAACAGAGGAAAGAGGGGGGAAAGCAGTGTGCATTCCTCACATGTGTTACATCAGTTCAGGCTGTGTGTATAACTGGTTATAGCACAGCAAGGAGCTTGTGGACCCTGGAGATGAAGGCTCTGCAGAAACAAAAGAACACTGCAGAAGGCTGTAGATCTGTTCTGTGCAGACAACCTTCCCCTTCTACTACAAATACGGAATGATGATGTCACAGCTCTTCAGTGAGGAGAGACACGCCTGCTGAGGAGAGACTCGCCCCTGGATTTCAAAATCAATCTCATAGAATTAGCTGAAGAGCACGAACACTTCAAACGATAAAACCCCTTTAAGGGCAAAGTGTCCTAAAACAACGACTGCAATCTACATTTACAATTTCCATCTGTTACACTGCTAAGTGCAGGGTACAGGACACAGTGGAGTGAGTTTAGATGAGATGGCTGGCTGGCCCCCACCTTGGTACAACCCTCATCACATTATACATTCCTGTACAGCACCTCAATGTGGCAATGACAGTGAGTGCAACGGGAGCCACTCTCCACTGCAGTATAAGCAATTCGGTATCAAGTCCCCCTCTATTGGCCCACATATAAATGCTTTAGTGGGTCATGTGGTCAGCCAAGCACATGGTGGCAGCATTTCCGTCAGATACCGGCATATACGTATAAGGCAGATATATGTTAGAATATTATATACATCAACACACAACTTTGCTTAGTGAATACATAGCATTTGTAATCATACACTATCAATTGCATTCATAACTCTGCAGGATACTGAGTTCATAAATCCTAACATTCCCTGCTAGATTATTGCTTGGAAAAGACAGATGAGGATTAATTGCATCTTGAGAAGAGTAGTATTTACTCTGGAAATGGAACTGGTTGACACTCCCTGGTGATCTACATTAAGGGAGAGTTTATTTTTAAAAACAGAACTTTTAATGCAAATCTGGTCCATAAATCAAGGTTAAAATCAGGAAGCACTGAAAAGTACAAACGAGAACAAGTTATACATTTTGGTGCTCGTCCAAACTCCATGTTGCAGTACCTTCTGTTGGGCATTATGAAGAAATCTGCAGGGTATTTATGAAACCTTTCCAAAAGTTAGAAATCGGTTGATTGGGATTTAATATTAAATCTACTGTTGAAGACACAATTTGTTTGTTTTTTTTTTTGGGGGGAGGGGGTTAACCAAAAATTTAAGGATTTATTCAAAGGGATTTTTTCTTCTTTGGAACAGCACTAGTTCAATTTGGTTTTTTTTTCCACAGATATTTTAAAACCATGATCAATTACGTGAACATTTTACCAATAAAAATAAATGCGGAATTAATGATTGACAAACACTAAATTTTTGGAAACCTCCAATATGAAATATAGTTTGGAAAGAAACATTTCAGAAGAGTTTTTTTTTCAGCTGATACTATCTGGGAGAACTCCAGCTCTAGTATCCGGAAAAAAAACTTACACATAAAGCCTAATTCAACTTGCTCACTTACAACCATGCAATTGAATGGAATAACTGAACCCTCGCCACGACTTTTAAAGGTCTCTACTGCCAAAGTAAACTGTGTGAGCCATTCCATATAAAGTGAAACATTGGTAATGACAATTACAGTAAATTAAATTAATAATAAAATACATTTATAGGAGTGTCTGCTGTTAATCATATTTTATGGAAGGATTTTTTCGGTGTTGAGATTTAGAAACTGTAGTAATGAATTATACGGTGCAGAATCCATTTTACTCATTGGACTATGTTAGTAGTGGTTAATGGAGTCTTTGTAATCTCTGACACAGAGATTAAGGGCCACATGTAAGAAAAACTATGGGGAAAAAGGTGAGTTTTAGACCAAAATCGTTTCAAGGGGAAAAAGTGAGTTTTCGAAAAAAAAAAAAAGTTTCATACATGTGGCCCTTAATCTCTGCTTCAGAAATTTCATAAAGTAAAAAATAGCAATTTCACCAATTTCAAGAAGCTTAAAGGGGTTGTCCAGGTAAGAATTTTAAATAGGATACTGCTGCCCTATTTAAAAAAAAAAAAAAAAACACACCACAACACCACACACACACACACGTCTTCTACTCGTCTCTTCTGTTTGATACAGCAATGCAACGTCCTCACTCTCTGCTGGCCTTCTGTTATCTTCCGGTCCTCTGTCAAGTGACGATGAGCTGCAGTGGTTACACGGCATTGGGCAACACCACTGGTTGGAAGAAAGTGGTGAAGTAAAGTGGAAGCATGTGACCACTGCAGCCAATCAGCGGCTGCAGCAGTGGTAATATTCCCCATTTGAAAGAAGAAATTAAAACAGAAGATCAGAAGGTAAATGAAGATCAAGGAGATCCAGCGCTGGAACAGAGGGGAGGAAGGAAAGTATAGCAGTATATATATATATATATATATATATATATATATATATACACATACACACATATATATATGTATATATATATATATATATATATATATATATTATATATATATATATATTACACACACAACACACACAAACACATATACACACACATACAGTGAAGGAAATATAATTATTTGATCCTTTGCTGATTGTGTAAGGTTTACCCACTGACAAAGACACAAACATCCTATAATTTTAAGGGTGGATTAACTTTAATGTTGAGAGACTCTCAAAAATAAAATCCAGAAAATCACATTTGTATAAATTATATAAATTTATTTGTATTTTGCCGAGAGAAATTAGTATTTGATCCCTCTGGCAAACAAGACTCAATACTTGGTGGCAAAACCCTTGTTGGCAAGCACAGCAGTCAGATGTTACATATAGTTGATGATGAGATTTGTGCACGTCAGGAGGAATTTTGGTCCACTCCTCTTTACATCATTAAGATTTTTGAAACGGTCGCTTGGCAACTCGGGGCTTCAACTCCCTCCATAAGTTTTCTATGGGATTAAGGTCTGGAGACTGGCTAGGCCACTCCATGACCTTAATGTGCTTCTTTTTGAACCACTCCTTTGTTGTCTTGGCTGTATGTTTTGGGTCATTGTCATGCTGGAAGACCCAGCCACGACCCATTTTTAATGTCATGGTGGAGGGAAGGAGGTTGTCACCCAGGATTTTACAGTACATGGCTCCATCCATTCTCAATTGATGCGGTGAAGTATTCCTGTGCCCTTACCATGCTTGACAATGTTCTTTAGGTCAAAGGCAGCATTTCTTATCCTCCAAAGAGCAAAATTTTTGTCTCATCTGACCACAGCACATATATATATATATATATATATATATATATATATATATATATATATATATATATATATATATATATATATATGATATCTTAGTCTTGGTCTCAAGTGACCAAGGTATCTATATATCGAAACACGTCGGTCTGCACTATTCCACGCATGATCTAGTGCCATCCCGTCTACGGTGGTTGTGACCTATATGTCATGGACAATCACAGTTGCATTCTTGCATGTAAGTTTTTAAGATGTCTATATTAAAGATATGAAATTTTAACTATTCACCAAAGTGCCTTTCTAACTGCTTGATAGCCGACACCTATTATATGCGGATGCTGGGTTGTTTGATCCTTTACACTGTAATGTGTTACCAACGGTTTTCTTGGTGACTGTGGTCCCGGCTGCCTTGAGATCTTTATCAAGTCCCCCCCCCAGGTAGTTTTAGGTTGATCTCTCCCCTTCCTCATGATCAAGGATACCCCATGAGGTGAGATTTTGCATGGTGCCCCAGATCGACGTCGATTGAGTCATTTTGTATTTCTTCCATTTTCTTACTATTGCACCAATAGTTGTCTCCTTCTCTTCCAGTGTCTTACTTAATGTTTTTTTTATCCCACTCCAGCTTTGTCCAGGTCTATGGTCTTGCCCACATTGTAGAGGTTAGAGTCTGACTGATTAACTGAGTCTGTGGACAGGAGTCGTGGCCATTGGACACTTGTGGCCCTGCTCCAAGTGTGGCCCCAGCTAAGTGTGAATTAATACCAGACTATGTAGCCCCATGCAACTCCTTCCCTCTGGACTGACCCACTATTTCTCATTCACAGGTATGTTTCTGCTATCAAAAGTCTAACTCCCATCATCCATTGCTGTATGTTTCTCATTGTGTAGTACTACAACTCCTGTTGTGCATTGATGTATGTCTCTTTGATGTGTATCTCCAGTGTAGCCATATTTGTTATCATAACGCCATCTCCTATACCCCATCCCATGCTGTGTCCTTAGAGCCTGTGTAATTCCCCCTGTAATCTCGTTTCCTATTCTCCCCCCCCCCCCACTCTGCTAATTAGTTAGCACTCTGCTATTAGTTAATAGTCTGCTGCCACCAACCTCTTCTCCACTGTTATTGCCCTCCGTACCAAACAAACCCTGCAAAACTACAGTCTTTCCTACTCCCACCTGCTCACCCTCTCACTGCCCCTTCTGGCTGCTGGGGAAAATTTTTCCAAACCCCAGGGCCCCCCCAAAAAACTTTCCCCAACCATCGTCTCTGCCTCTTTGAACAGATTCCCCCATTACAAATTCGTTAACCCTTAAACCCTGAAAACTCACCCCTCTGACCCCTGCTCCCCCTTTCCCCTTCCTTGTACCCTTTTGGAATGCACGGTTGTATGAAATTTAAACTTTCCTACATACATGACTTGTTATCTCACGCAACTTACTTTTCCCTTTGGGTCTGACTGAAACCTGGCTGACCCCCTTGACCCCGTCCCCCCTGCCGCACTCTCTTTGGGGCCCCAACTTACCCACACCCCTTTTGCCCTGGTAAAAAGATGGGGAGGGTCGGCCTCCCCCCTGTTGAACTGTTCCTTTTTTCCCACCCCACCTTGCCTTCCTTCACACTCCCCTTTCCCTTTGAGGTGCACTTTCCCACTCTACACCCCCCCCCACCCCAAGTGGTGTTATCTCCCAAACCACCGGGCCCCTGTCGCCCCCTTTCTACCACTTTTCTTCCGGGCCTTTCACTTTCTTTCACCGCATCCCCATATATATGGGGAATTAATTCCCCCAATGAAAACCCCCACTTGCTTCCAACAAACCCCTTTCCTTGCTCCCCCTTTCGACTCTCCAGGGAATCAGGGCCCTCATAAAAATGGACACACACTGGACTATCTTCACCCGCCCCTGCCCCCTACCTGACCTCTCAATTTCCCCACCCATATTGACCAAACCCTGCTTACCTTTCCACCATTCCCCCCCAACCTGCCCCCCCGTCTCATATCCAGTTGCCCCCGCATGAACCTACAAAGCCTAAACCGTCTCACTCTTTTTGACTCTTTGCCCCTCTCTACCATCCCCTCATTTAATGCCCGAAGCCACCCCTTTTACAACCACCAATAAACCCCACCCCCTTGGTTGTCGTCCTCTCACAACAAAACGAACCGCAAAGTCAAAATGACAAACCCCTGGCACACAGCCCACTAAACAACGATGCGTGCTTCCAAAATTGCAGAAGCCGTGGAAGAAAACTGCTCCAGCCAATGATTTTGCCCTCTTTTAAACAAATAGGCTATATTTAATTTCTGCACTCACCTAGCGAAACAGGATTTTTAAACCCCAATTCATATCCTCCCTGTCTCCAACCCAGACAATTTTCAAAACCTTCACTTCTCCTCCGCCCACCAGCCCCTCCCCCCCCCATCCCCCTTTCAGAGACGACTTTGCCATTCCTTCCTCCAAAAGTCACCACATCAGAGAAAGCTTCCCCCGTAGTCCCACCCCCTCCTCTACTCTTGCAAATGCTCTTCCCCCTTAACCTGTTTCCCCCACTGTCATCATGACAACCTTTGCTCTCTACGGGTCCAAACCCAACCCTCATACCTGTAGTTTGCCCCACTCCCATCCCCCCTCACCAAGCCCAGTGTTCTTCCACCCCAGCCCTCCCCCATCTCTTCAACCTATCGCAAACCCTCGGCATCTTCCCTTCCCCCTTTTAAAACATGTTCTACACGCCAACCCTTAAAAAAAAAACCTTGACCCCTCCTCTTGTCCAAATACGCCCCTTTTCCCCGCTCCCCATTGCATCCAAATCCTCGAGCAGACGTCATTTCAGCTGTCCCCCCACCTCTCCTCCAATCTTTCTTGACCCACTGCAATTGGGTTTTCCCACCCCCCACTCTACCCAAACCGCCCTCAATCACTAATGACCTAGCAAATGCCAAGCCTCCGCCATACTCTGGTCCCCCTCTTAGACCTGTCCTCTGCCCTTTTACCTGTCGACCATTCCCCCGCTACAAAACCTTCCCCCTTGGCATCACGGACCTGGTTTTCCCCGGGTCTCCTGTACCCACTGATTGGTTTTTGCGTCTTCATTCTCGCTCACCTCCTCCCCCCGGCCACTCTCTGTTGGGGTCCCTCGGGGGCAGGGCCGGGTCTTTACTGTTTTTTCTTTTCCTCGTGGCCTCGGTCAGCTCTAGCCTCCAAGGCTTTTTATTCACCTGTATGCTGACGATACCCCAACCTACTTCCCGGCCAGATGTTTCCTCTCTGCTCTCCCCGGGTCCCAGACTGTCTTCGTCCATTTTCCCCCTTTCATTTCGCTCCTAATACTAAATGTGGAGAAAAAAAGAATTTATATCTTTCCCCCATCCAACTCCCCTTGCCCCTGATCTCTCTTTCGTCAACGGCTCTACACTCTCACCGTTCCACAAATCCCCGCCTTTGGGGGAATCCTGACTCCGCTCTTTTTCAAACCACAATCCAAACCCTTACCTCTGGCCCCGCCGCCTACACTGAAAAATATCCAGCATCCGTTCATTTTCCCCAACTTCGACACCAAAAATGTGTTCCATGCCTTGTATCTCCCCCTAGACTATGAAACATCCTTTTTGTGGCCTCCATCTAAACATTTGCTCCCCCTTTAACCCTTTTAAAATCTGCTGCCCGTCTTTTCCCCTCTCTCCCGCTACTCCTTGCCTCTCCCCCTGTCAATCTCTTCCTGGTCCCCATTGCCCGCGAATTTATTTCAAGTTTCTAAACCCCGACCTACAAGGCTCCCGACCCCTCCCCCCCATACATCTCTGCCTAATCTCCAGATACCTCCCTCACGCAATCTCGCTCCTCACAGGACCTTTTTCTCTGTTCTCCCCTTTCGTCCTCACATAACCCTCTCAAAGACTTCTCTCGTGCTT
Source organism: Phyllomedusa bahiana (assembly GCA_025379985.1). Classification (NCBI taxonomy): domain Eukaryota; kingdom Metazoa; phylum Chordata; class Amphibia; order Anura; family Hylidae; genus Phyllomedusa; species Phyllomedusa bahiana. Next base: position 96,919 of record JAODAL010006185.1, on the reverse strand, counting down.
CCCCCCATTGGAACTCACTGCCCAAACTCAGACTCTCCCCCACTTTCACAGCTTCAAAAGCAATCTGAAAACCCCTTTTTTCAGGTTGCCTATAACCTACAAAAACCCTGCTGCACTAACCCCCCACAAACATGTCTGCCCCCACCTTTTGCTCTTTACCCCCTTTTTAGTTTTTAAGCTCTCCCGGGGGGGTCCCCTCTCCCTCTGTCGTGACAATTTTCATTCATCACTTATCATTTTACTAGTTTTACATATGTTATGTTTGTAACCCCCTCGAAAGTACGTGCCTGGAACCCCAAAGGCACTTTAAAATAAATAAAAATAATAATAATTTAAGACAGCTGTCTTTAATGCAGGTAAAAAGGTTTTTAGGAGCTTTAACTGGGCTGTAGGGCCAGAACGCTTAATGGTTGGGAGGGATCAAATACTTATTTCTCTCAGCAAAATGCAAATAAATTTATATAAAATTTATACAATGTGATTTCCTGAATTTTATTTTGGATATTGTATCTCTCATTATTAAAATGAACCTACCCTTAATTACAGACTGTTCATTTCTTTGTCAGTGGGAAAACTTACACAATCAGCAAGCGATCAAATAATTATTTCCTCCACGTGTATAAAACACTATAGTATATATATATATATATTATATATATTATATATATATATATTTATATATATTATATATATATATACACACACACACACACAACACACACACACTCACAGCCACTTTATTAGGTACACCATGCTAGTAACGGGTTGGACCCCTTTTGCCTTCAGAACCACCTCAATTCTTTGTGGCATAGATTCAAAAAGGTGCTGGAAGCATTCCTCAGAGATTTTGGTCCATATTGACATGATGGCATCACACAGTTGCCGCAGATTTGTCGACTGTACATCCATGATGCGAATCTCCGTTCCACCACATCCCAAAGATGCTCTATTGGATTGAGATTGGTGACTGTGGAGGCCATTTGAGTACAAGTGAACTCATTGTCATGTTCAAGAGAAAACCAGTCTGAGATGATTCCAGCTTTATGACATGGCGCATTATCCTGCTGAAAGTAGCCATCAGATGTTGGGTACATTGTGGTCATAAAGGGACATGGTCAGCAAACAATACTCAGGTAGGCTGTGGCGTTGCAACGATGCTCAATTGGTACCAAGGGGCCCAAAGAGTGCCAAGAAAATATTCCCCACACCATGGCACCACCACCACCAGCCTGAACCGTTGATACAAGGCAGGATGGATCCATGCTTTCATGTTGTTGACGCCAAATTCTGACCCTACCATCCGAATGTCGCAGCAGAAATCGAGGACTCATCAGACTAGGCAACGTTTTTCCAATCTTCTACTGTCCAATTTCGATGAGCTTGGGCAATTGGAGCCTCAGTTTCCTGTTCTTAGCTGAAAGGAGTGGCACCGGTGTGGTCTTCTGCTGCTGTAGCCATCTGCCTCAAAGTTCGCCGTTACTGTGCGTTCAGAGATGCTCTTCTGCCTACCTTGGTTGTAAGGGTGGCTATTTGAGTCACTGTTGCCTTTCTATCAGCTCGAACCTTTCTGCCCATTCCCCTTTGACCTCTGGCATCAACAAGGCATTTCGCCCACAGGACTGCCGCTCACTGATGTTTTTTTTTTTTCGGACCATTCTCTGTAAACCCTGAGATGGTTGTGCGTGGAAAATCCCAGGAGATCAGCGTTTCTGAAATACTAGACAGCCCTTCTGGCACCAACAACCAGCCCACGTACAACGGCACTCAAATCACCTTTCTTCCCCATACTGATGTCGGTTTGAAAAGAGGAGATTGTCTTGACCATGGTTCTACATGCCTAAATGTCTGAGTTGCCGCCATGTGATTGACTGATTAGAAATTAAGTGTTAACGAGCAGTTGGACAGGTTGAAACCTAATAAAGTGGCTGGGTGAGTGTATTATACACACACACACATATATTTTATAATATTATATATATTATATTATATTTTATTATATTATATATATACACACACACACACAACACAACCACACACCACACACCCCACACAACACACACACACCCCACACACAACACACACACAACACACACACACACACAGCCTTGCTTCAGGCTTCAAACAAAGCTGTAACATTTTAATTTTTTGTGAAGAAACAACAAGTGGGACACAATTGTGAAGTGGAATGAAATTTATTGGATATTTTAAAAATTTTGCACGCCCGACTTTCCAGTTTTATTTTTTTTTTACAAAAGTTTAAAATATCCAATAAATTTCATTTCACTTCACAATTGTGTCCCACTTGTTTTTGATTCTTCACGAAAAAATAAAATTGTACATCTTTATATTTGATGCCTGAAATGTGGCAAAAGGTTGAAAACTTCAAGGGGGCCGAATACTTTCGCAAGGCACTGTACATACAAACACACACACACACACACACACGTGAACTGAACACCCCATGTAAGCAGCACTGCATAAAAAAACTAAATTTCACAGATCACAACAACAAGGGTACACAAAGTGATTTTGGTTATAAATAGTAGATTGACATTTTAATTACTATTTTGCACTAGAAGCACAAGATTTTTACGTTTTAAACACATATACAATGCAAATCTATACACATAAATGCCTTAGCATCTTAGGCTATGTCTACATGGCAGTGAACAAAAAGAACGACCTGAAAACCAATTCCTAAAAACGTTCAGAAAACTGAGTTTTTTGTCCACTGCCTGTCAAAGGCTGCTGAAAAAACGTCAATTTTTGGTGCGTTTTGTGTTTTTTTGCACTATTGACGCTTTTTTGCAGAAATGCAGAGCATTAGATTTGCTATGCATTTCTGCAAAAAAAGCGGCAAAAAACGTCCAGCACTTTACTCCAATCGTAAATTTTCTGCCCTGCTCAGTCGTCTTTTTGCAGGAAAAAAAGGCGTTCCGAGCAGACAACAGAAGGTTTTTGCTATAGAAGTCTATTGAACCTTTTTCAGTAGTTTTTTCAGCATGTTTAGAAAATGAAAAACGCTGAAAAAACGGCCGATTTTGTGTGCAGTGGAGACCAAGCCTTAGGGTACATTTACACGGCAGAGATCAAATACTGGTCGGGAAATCCCGATCAGTATTTGGTCTTTTTTTGGCACGCAAGGGGGCGACTTTTGTCTGTGGTTTGCGGATTCAAGCCGTCCCCTTCTGCACTCACATGTTCATGTTCTGCCTGAAAACGGAGCAGAAGAATTAACATGTTTTAAGTTTTTCAGACCGCCGGCAGTGTAAAGGATCGTCCGGCAGAAAATCCGTGCAGTGGGGACTGCATGCACGGATTTTCTATTTAATTTAATGTAAAAGGTTGACAGCTGGTTTACAGACAGCTAACAAATCCGAAAACCGTCTGTAAATCCGACTGAAAACCTGTGCTGTGGGGACAAGCACTTAGAGTATTAGGAATACTGCCACCATAGAATTAAATCACCACGTGACATGCTAACACTCAAGACAGATATGACACTGGATGAACGCATGGTGGAGAAGTGGTGGGAGCAGTAAGAGGAGGGGAGAGCTGGGGGCTGCAGACAATTTTGTACTTTGCCGTGATTTACACAAATCAGGGCAAAACTACAGAGAGCCCATCATTACCACCTGCACTGTAGGTGTAATTGGCCCTGAAAGGACCACAGAGAAGGGGAAGAACCAACCAAGTATGTAGTCAGGGGGAAGAATGGGGTTCAGGGAAGACAGGAGCATGGAGATCAGTGAGGGGGGGGGGGCGGCAGGCAGCAGTGTTTCTGTGAAATATGTGCAGCAATCTGTATGCGAGAGAGAAGTCATGTGTGTAAATTGTAGATCTGTAGGAGTGGAGATTCGGCTGTCAGACCCATATAAACTCTGTAGTCAGTGCTGGGGGTGTATTACCCCTGTAACTGGGGCCCATATACCATCTACAGGAGTAACCAGTAATAGGGAAAAAATGTGTGCTAAAAATGCATGAAAAGGTTTTTTTCCTGTGCCTCTGCTGCCATATCTGTATGGATATTGTAAAAAATGGTATCTCGACTGATACTTGTGACCAAGCAAGGAAACCTTAGGTAAATGAGGCCTTAGTTGGAATCCCTTCTTTGAAAATCTTGTGTTTGTCCCTGCAGCTTGAGGGACAAGGTTGGGAAAGAACACTACCACACCACCCATTCACCCATGTAGCGGAGAGCGTCTGCTGCTACAAGCAACGTCAGTGTGCATATAGAAGTGCTGTAAGGGAATGTATAGTGTGATATGGGTGGGACCAAGTGGGGGGCCAGAATGCAGCCGCCTCATCCATACTCACTCCAATGTGCCTTGCACTCCAGAATGTAGCAGAACCTGCATGTTTGGCACCTGTTTCACCACCTGTGACCAAACACTCCTGCTGCATTCATTCAGTGCTGATATCAAAGTGGTGTACAAGAATGTGCAGCATGATGTGAATGGTACCAAGCTGGGGGAGATGCTCACGACTTACCATATTTTTCGGACTATAAGACGCACCGTACCATAAAACGCACCTAGATTTTAGAGAAGGAAAATAGGAAAAAGAATTTGAAGCAAAAAGTCCGGGCTGAAGTGTAGATCTTATTAGTACCATTTTGGGATAAATGCGATTTTTTTTACTTCCACTTTTTAGGGGATAAGAAATAACCAAAAAAACTCACAAAAAGTGGAGTGATTAAAACTTTAATATTATATTTAATATTATATTTTTTTACTTGACCACTAGGGGGCCTTGTCCTATATCCAGCAGTACTATTGTATTGCTGTACATAGGATTTTCATTCATTACCTATTACAGCCTGCCATAAGCATACATACCTACATACATGACACTGCGATCGCCAAATTTGGGGGGGGAAAAAAAAGTGTGTTTTATAGTTTGAAAAATACGGCATGTATATTCAGCACCCACACTGAAGCGCTGTACCATGACAATGGATCTAATCTATAGATTGCAGTTGTCTTTGAAAAAGAATCCATCTTCAATTAAAATCACAATCCTGAGATCTACTAGTTCAGGGGTGCACAAGATGTGACCCCCCAATGCTTCTCTGTGTGGCCCTCAGCCATCAGGGCACAAGCCATTGCATTCAGTCAATGGAACGGTTATGAACAGTATGGCTGGCACAGTTATGGTGGGCACTATAGGGCTGTTTATGCTCTTTTAAGCAACCTAAATGAGCGATTGAGTTAAATCTGGATTTCTTCCTTGGAGGAGTATTTATTTCTGACACAATAATATCCACAAGATCTATCAGAAAAATATGATGGGGATAAGACTCCAGTTAGAAGTTGAGAGGAGTTGGAGGTGGCTGTGTGCGTTTTTATTTTTAGTTGTACAACAGTCACTTCTGGAACCCCCATAAACCACAGTGAGGCACCTCCACACCCTCTTTCTGGAGCACTGAGCAGGAGGCCACAATTCAGATCTCTGTCAGTCCCTAAAGTAGAACCAAGACCTCTCAGCCATTTCAGTCTTTACAATTGAATTGCCATAAAGGTCTCAGACAGTGAATACCTCTCTAAGGCTATATTCACACGGCTTAACTGCGGGGCGTAATTTCACCCCGCAATTACGCCGTGTGGACGGGGGCGGGGCGGGAGCGGGGAGCCGGCACTTCACCGGCCCATAGACAATCACTTCTAGCGCCGCGTATACGCTGCTAGAAAGTGACATGTCAATTATCTCCCCGCCCGGCGGCTTCACCGGGCGGGGAGAGGAGACGTAATCCATAGTTCTCTATGAGAACTGTGGATTACCGTAATGAATGGGCCGTTTTCCGCCCGTAATTGGCGCACTCCGGCGCGTAATTACGGACCGAAATACAGCCCATTTTAAGCCGTGTGAACATGGCCTAAGAGTTAATGTGGACCCTGAAAGAGGTAGAATATGATAATGTGGCTCCCATACTAGTCTAATATGTACATGCCTTAGCCTGTTTCGTGTCGGTTTGTAACCGAAACACTGCAACCATGTAGTTGGATAACCACGTGACAAGGCATTTATATATGTTGGTGAATAGAGGGGGACTTGACATCTAATGGTTTGTACCGTAGAGGTCACTGTGGTCCACACTGCTCAGCCAGGAGTAGGGGATTGTGGGAGACCAATGCTGTGCCACCCACTCACTACTTAAAACTGTTCAGTTCTAAAATCCAGCGGAGCTTCAAACTTGCCAGATCTACACCAAATTGCGGTCTTATTCCCGTACATTGGCAACGGATAAATCCAAAAGCTGACTATAGTTTTAAGTGCAAACCCGCACCAAAAACTGGTCCCCCAATATTAAAATGCCTTTGGATTTTGGAAGGAATTTTACCATTGCTGTGGATTTTATAAATGTCCTTAAACCATTTTGCATGACAGCCATATGGCCACTGTTCAGACCCCCTATAGGTCCTTCCTTCAGTATACAAGAATGCTGAAAAAATATAACCAATATATTTTAATATTTTCAGCAGCACCTTTTTAACATTGTGCATGCACATACTTTACATAATAAGCAGTCCTCCTTTTGTGGTTTTCAAATCAATCAATCAATCAATCAATCATATGGGCCACACTACATCCTCATATTACAAAGAGTACTTAAAGGGGTTTTGCCACAAAGTAAAATTGACATGGGAAAATTAAATAAAACATTTTCACCATTCATCATTATTAAAAATTCTGCACCGTTTTTGTTTTAGCTGCTCCTTTAGTGATCCATTGTTTACAGCTCATCTCCAGGGGATACGACCAAGGCTGAGAGTTCCTCACTCCTGGTCGCACATGCTCAGACATCACCTCTCTTCTCAGGCAGCTACTGAGTGTTCAAACCCCAGGTGCCGTCACTATACTCCTGTCCTCTGTACTCCTTAGTAATTAGTCAAACAGTGCAAATAAAAAAGGACCCTTGTGCTGTAAAGCAAAAATGTTACCTCTGAGCTACAATGTGGCTACTTACTATTCCACACATAAACAGACCTTTATTTGACTAGAGAGAGGAAAGGCCTGGTGAGGTCATCCTGCTAGGTCACATGATCTGCACTTCAAACAAATCACACACGCCCCCTTCTAAGCACACAGAACTGAAGAGCTGGATACAGGAGGTATGAAATCAGATCGTGGCAAAACCCCTTTAAGTCCTTGCTGTACTTATCGTTTTAATGTCCATAGTGGAGTGTAGCCGTCTGTGCCAACATGCAGCCATGGAGCAACGTTTGAGGAATGAGCCTCCTTTCACAAGGACTTTAAAAGGGTTGTCTCACTACAAGGATTGCTTTTTTATGTTAAAAATCTTGCAAAAATAAGTCACTTTGCAATATGTGTCCATTAGCAGTATCCGACTTATTTTGAGATATCCCCTATTGTAAGGGCTGCATCAGCTCCTCAGGTCGTTATAGCTACAGACCTGTTTCATCTATCCCGATAGGCTGCCAGCACTGGTTGCTATAGCTACAGACCTGGCTTCTACTGCAGCCTAGTGGAGGCCAGTAACCCCTACCCCCCCACCCCCCCAATCCAACTTCAAAGAGAAAACAGCCCTGAGGTGAATCACTGTAGTGAGGCAACCCCTTTAATGGTGTTTTGTCACAATCTCATTTCATACCTCCTGCATCCAGCGCTTCTGCTCTATGTGCTCAGAAAGGGTGGGGGGGGGGGCGGGATTTGTTTGAATAGCATACATGTGACCCATCAGGATGACCTCACCATGCATTTCCCCCGCTCGTCAAAGAAAGGTCTGGTTATGTACAGAGCTGTGAGAAGCTACAGTGTAGCTCGGTGGGAAATATTTTGCCTCACAGCACAGGGGTCCTAGGTTTAAATCTCTGCAGAAACCAAACCTGTGGATTTTTTTTTCTCTTTATCAATGAACATACCTCATTGAGGGTTCTTTTGTTTTATTTATTTGCAATTTTTGACTAAGTACTACAGAGGACAGGAGTAGAATGACAGCACCTGGGGTTTGAACACTCAGTAGCTGCCTGGGAGGAGAGGTGATGTCTGAGCATGTGTGACCAGGACTGGAGGAGCTCACAGCCCTGGTCGTATCCCCTGGAGATGAGCTGTAACAATGGATCACTAAAGGAGCAGCTAAAACAAAAATAGTGCAAAATTTCTAATAGTAATGAATGAGAAAAATGTTTATTATTCAATTTGTAAGCTTCCCACATCAACTTTACTTTGTGGCAAAACCCCTTTAAATACTCTTTGTAATAGGAGGATGTAGTGTGACCCATATGTTTGATTGTGAAAACCACAAAAGAAGGACTGCTTATTACGGTATATAACTTCGGTTTATGCACCATGTTAAAAAGGTGCTGCTGAAAATTGTATTAAAAAACATTGCTGTGGAGACCTAGCCTAAGGAAAGAGAAGATATACACAGCAAGCTATTTTGCAGGCTTTGTCAGTGGCAGAATCCACTATGGTTTAGACCAGTTGCCCGTTCCAAGTTCAGCACGCATTCCTTTAGATTTTTGTCTGTAATGGGACCTATTCAGTTTATTACCTGGTTTAACCTAAAACAGAACTATATTAAGATGCATCATTAAGGCATTTGCTTGCTCATTTGAAAAAGGGGAGGAGGAAATGGAAAGTGCAAATAAGTCCAGAAATGCCGTACGTTTAAAATTAGAGTGGTATTTTTCACATTCACAGCGATTTCATGGAAAAACACAGAGCTGTCACGCTGCCATCCACTGTAATCTCCATGCAAAATGATCCATTTTCAACAGTACGACATTATATCCGGCTTGCTGCATATGGATAACAGTGATTGAGGAATCCTTCATGCTCAATTACATAGGCAGCAGTTATCCAACATGTAACTAACGGCAATGAATTGTAACAGACGTGTAAACATATGGTCAAAGGAGTTCTACTGAAACATTACTTAATTGCTATTTATGTTTCAAATATATGTGCTGAAAGATAATAGATGCAAAGTGCATAGCACCAAATAATCACCTGTGAGAAAACGTAATCCCAGGCACATGGGTTCAGGCAGACTAATGTGCCATTCACATCACGTTTCCGGTCTCTATCATAGGTGGCTACTGAGAGGTGTTGGGAAAAAAGTATTCGGAAAGGTAATAGAGCAGTGCTGCGCCAGAGCCATAGGAGGCAACTGGGCCAATGCATTCTCATGTGGACTAGGTTTACTCTACTTCCCGTTCCTGAAGGCTTTATGTGCCAGAGCGTGGCCGACCTAGCTTAGGTTGGGTTCACACCACATTAACTGCTACGTATTCCAGTGGATACCGTGACATAGCTGTGGCCCCATAAAGGATAATAGAGCAGACGTAGTCCTGCATACGCATATCTTGTGGTACTCTATAGACTATGCTATGGAGTCCTGCAGGAAAAGTGTATGTCATCAGGAAATAAAGCAAACAGTCTGTTTGTTAAAGGTGCACAATTGCATGAATATATGGGCGGTGTGTGCTCCATCATCCTCTATGGGGCCGCCAAAGCTGCATTGCTGTACCTTTCTTTTACGGTACCCTAACGCCAGTCCTCAAGACCCACCAACAGCAATAGATAAGGCTTTGTAGAGCGGGGATAGGTAGGGGGAGGATTTCATTTATAGTCTTTTGGACAAAAGGAATGGAAATCTAACCAAATTAAAAAAAAGAAGTTGCACAAATTACTGGACTTTATCAAGATCTATAGACTCTACCATCAATAGCATGGCCTACCTATGAAAACGGTGCATTAAGGACTGGATGGTAGGCAGGTTCTGTAGATATACCCGTGTGCACACAGCGTGCATTAGATACACTTTTTGCTCCAACTTAGTTGTTTCAGAAGTGACTCCCCCTCCACTCTTGGCCCTTGTTGTCTAGTATGATCAAGGTCACACAATTAAAGAGGTTGTCCAGCTTTGTTTAAAAATAAATTGGAAAAGGACTGCTGTATTAAAATAAAAATATTCGATACTTTGCTCCACACCAAACCCCGTTCCAGCAATGATGCTGATGGTCACCTGCCTGGTTCGTCTGTTTACTTCCAGCTCCAGGCAATCAGCTTAGGGACTAGTTGCAATGGGCACGTCACTTCCTAATATCACCGTTCAGAAGTGTATGCTCCAAGAGGTGACATCAGGTAATGGCACATGACTTATATAACCAGTGACCGTAGCACTCATGAACTGACTGCCTGGAGCAAGAAGTACACAAAAGAACCAGGCAGGTGGCATCAGAGTCATTGCTGGAAAGTGTCTCAGTGGGAAGGTAATCATGTTTTTTTTTTTTTTTTCTTAAATACAACAGTCCTACCCCAATTTTGATTTATTTTCAACAAAAGTTGTACAACCCATCTAATAGTAAAATGAAAAAAAAGCTAGACATACAGCTCACATGGGAGGTGCAAAGGTAATAGTACACTCCACAATAGTATTTACTACAAAAAAAATGCCACCACCTTTATAAAATCCAAAACCGGATACTAAAGAAAACCCCAAAACATTAAAATACTGTACATGCCTGTATTTGAATTGAGATGTACAAGGAACATAAAAACAAACAACCAACGCGTTTCAGGCTGTACTAGTCCTTAAAAGGGTTGCCTCACTACATTGATTCATCTCACCTCAGTCCTGTTTTCTTGGTTTCACTTTGAATTCAGGGGCGTGTTTACTGTCTCTCACTAGGCTGCCGTAGAAGCCAGGTCTGTAGCTATAGCAACCAGTGCTGGCAGCCTATCAGGATAGATCAAACAGGTCTGTAGCTATGGCGACCTGGGAGCTGATGCAGCTCATAAGAGGGGATACCTCAGAATAGGTAGGATACTGTTAATGGACACATATTGCAAAGTGACTTGTTTTTGCAAGATCTTTAACATAAAAAGCAATCCTTGTAGTGAGACAAACCCTTTAATCATGGCTTAAATCAGATGCTGGTATTGATTGATATCAATACAACCCCTTTAATGTATTCTTGTTCATGCAGTGAAGCACCAGTATAATTTTTTGTTTAAAGAGGTAGAAATTTAGGTCAATGGGACCTTAAGAGACCACCTACTATATCAAGCCCTTATCCTAAGAGACCACCTACTCTATCAAGCCCCCATCCAACCTCTGTATAAGGCCCCTGTCATTTAGTATTTTATTTTTAAATAAATCCCAAACTAAAATCTTTCTACAAGTAGCATTTCTAATGTGGAAGTCTACTCCTAGCTTTATCTGTAATAAGCAGTAGAAATTTCCGGAATGCTTTCTATTGCCCGGCATGACGGCTTCCTGTTTGTTCCTCCATTGCTGCTTATTTAAGACACAGCTGCTTTATATCTGGAATGATTTCTTATTGGCACAAGTTCCACGTTTCAATGGAAATTTATCATGGCCAATCTTATGGCCATTAGCACTCACAGATTAGAGGATAATTTCAGCTCTCATTGGGGCCACTATCCTTGACAGAACTTTGTCACAAATATACCCTTCCATATTTCCAAGGTTACATCTGTGGTTATTATAGGCCAAACTAGGTCGCAAAACAAAATATCCTTTGGCAAGATCGGGTTCTTGTTTTTGCCATTATAGTGACAGATGTGCAATATCATCTAAATGTATCTTCTATAACACATTCCTTGCATCCCTGTTACACTAGGACACAAATCTTTATAGGAAAGATTAGAAAACCTTCTAGACAACATTTTAAGAACAACCTGGAACATGAAATAGGAAGTTGGGGATAGCAATGAATGGAGAACGACACTTTTCTAACAGCCGTCACATTTATCGAACCTTCATCTTTATCATGGCTGTATTTTGGCACACGTCGATGCAGAGGACCAAAACATTCATAATAGTCAGCTGCCGAGAAACCCAGTAATGTGTTATTTCCATATTACAGATTTGGCGATTGATACTGGAATACTTTTCGGTACATCCATGCTGTGTCCATATTCGTGGACACATTAGATCATACTAGGTTATGACAAATGAATCAAAATGCAGTACAGCTGGCACCTGCATTTAAAGGGGTTTTGCCAGGAAGTGCCTTATCTGCCAAGAAGCAAAAGTAAACAAGCCACGCTGAGCTGAGAGAGACTGCCAGAGCCATGCATAAGGGATTGTGTGCAATGTTCACTCAAATAATCACACTACAACTAGTGGATTCTGTATACAAAAGACAACACCTTTCTCCACAGCAGCTTCAAAGCTCCTTCAGCCTCTTGAAAGCTCCTTCATGTTCCATGTCATCAGATAAAGCAGGGATCTACTCAGATAATCACACTACAACTAGTGGATTCTGTATACAAAACACAACATATATTTCTACCCGGTGCCTTGAAAGCTTCTTCAGTTCCCTTTCATCAGCAGCTCGTCAGGTCGTATCTAATACAAGCTTTTAAGTAACTAAGGGCAGGTAAGGCAGCCTGTAGCTCTCTCGGGCTGCAATTTTTTTCAATCACATATATTTAGAAAAGTGATTAAATACCCATTTTGGAGGATCCCACGTCAACATTACATCGTGGCAAAACCCCTTTAAGGAGCAAAGAATCCAACAAATCACTTTCCCTGCTATTTAACCAAACATTAAAATAGAGTTTATTGCATAGTTGAAACCAGAAGTTTACATACACTACATAAAGACACATCTGCATGTTTTTCTCACTATCTGACATGAAATCAGAATAAACCTTACCCGTTTTAGGTCAATTAGGAACCACAATTATTTATATTTGCCAAATGCCAGAATAATGAGAGAGAATTTTTTCAGGCATTTTTATTACTTTCTGCAAAGTTAAAACTTTACATACACTAGGATTACTATGCTTTTAAATAATTTGGGACAGCCTATATGATGTCATGTCTATGGAAGGTTCTGATGGGTTTATTGGCAACATCTGCGTTAATTGGAGACACATCTGTGAATGTATTTTAAATCACACTGCTTCTGTGTGTAACATCATGGGAAAGTCTAAAGAAATCAGCCAAGATATCAGAAAGAACTGTGGACTTGCACAAGTCTGGATCATCCTTGGTTGCAATTTCCAGATACCTGAAGATACCTTGATTATCTGTACAAATAAGTACCAACAAGATGGGAATGTTCAGCCATCATAGCGCTCAGGAAGGAGACGGGTTCTGGGTCTCACAGATGAGCGCGCTTTGGTCCAACATTTGCTTTTGTTCTTGGGTTGATTTGCACAAGATCTTGTGGCATTATCCACAGTGTGTACTTTATCAACTTGGGCTGAAAGGCCACTCTGCCAGTTAGAAGCTATTACTCCAAAAGAAACCTATAAAAGCCAGATTAAGGTTTACAAATGCACACAGGAACAAAGACCTACATTTTTGTAGATATGTCCTGTAGTCTGACAAAACTAAAATGTAACTGTTTGGCCATAATGACCATCTTTACGGTGGAGGAAAAATTGAGAAGCTTGAAAGCCTAAGAACATCATCCCAACTGTGAAACACAGAGGTGGCAGCATCATGTTGCTGGTTTTTTTTTTGCTGCAGAAGGGACTGGTTCACTTCACAAAATAGATGGTATCATGAGGTAAGAAGATTATGTGGCAATACTGAAGCAACATCTCAAGACATCAGCCAGGAAGTTAAAGCTTGGACAGAAATGGGTCTTCCAAATGGACAATGACCCACAGCATACTGCCAAACTGGTTACAAAGTGGCTTAAGGATAACCAAGTCAATGTTTTGGAGTGGCCATCACAAAGCCCTGATCTCAATCCTATTGAAAATTTATGGGCAAAGCTGAAAAGGCAGGTGCGAGCAAGACGACCTACAAACATGGCTCAGTTACACCAGTTCTGTCCGGAGGAATGGGCCAAAATTCCTACCAACTATTGTGAGAAGCTTGTGGAAGAATATCCAAAACGTTTGACCCAAGTCACAGTACAATTTAAAGGGCAAAGCAACCAAATACTAATAAAATGTATGTAAACTTTTGACTTTATAGAAAGCTATAAAAATGCCTTAAACTCCCTCTCATTATTCTGTCATTTGGCAAATAGAAATTATTTTGGTAAACCTAATTTAACTTAAACGGGTAAGGTTTATTCTGATTTCATGTCAGATAGTGAGAAAAACATGCATGTGTGTCTTTTTATATAGTGTATGTAAACTTCTGGTTTCAACTGTAGATTATAAGGGTGTGTCCACACGGCATTGGTTTTATCAGACAGTTTGCAGATTTGGAAACTGTATGAAAACCGACCGTCAACCCTCCACATATCTACTTAAAAAAAAAAATTAAAAAAAAACACTATCCAAGAAGGCTTCCAAAGTGATAGAAATACAGAAAAAACTCAAATCAATGCAAAAAGTGCATAATATATATGGGGTATATTTAGTTCAAGAAAAAGTATACTTAGGCAGAATACAATATATATATGTACACACACACATATATATATATATATATATATACATACACACACACACACATACATATACACACATTTACCAGGTGTCTTCTCAATCCAGAAATTCTAAATTCCATATAGAAACTAAGGTTCAAAGTAAGTGGCAGTTTTCTTGTTTGTAATTAAGCAAGCCTATAGGAAACCCAAGACAGCTCATTTTATTGCTCTCCATTTTTGCCCTGCCTGTACAGCAGGGATGTCGTCCCCGAAAAGGGCGCCCACACCCCTGTTGACCCCTGCACTTACTGTTCCGACGTGTTTCCCCGTATGCATTCACTGTTTCTTAGGGGAGCTATGCATTTCCAAAAAGTTAAAGAAAAATAGTGTGGCTGATGTGTAAAAACATCACATCACCACAATGTGCCACCGGTGACCATCTGTGTCTCGGAACATTTTTTTAAAAATAGATAAAGATTAGTTTTTTAACCTGTGATAGATTTTGAGTGGTGGGTTAATCCCAATACCATTGAATATTCAGTGTTTGTCCAACCCTCAACATAGACTTTAGTAGAAAATGCGTCCAGTAGTGCACACTGAACGGATTTTCTGCTGGATGGTTTTCAAAGCTACCGGCTTTAATAAAAGTTTGCAATGTGCACAACCTTTTGCCCGGTTTTCAGAATGAAAACGAATATTGAAGTAAATGGGAACCGAGCAGAAACCGGCACGGTTTTTGGACAAGCTTAGGCATTTGGGGAAAAAAAAAAAAAAAAAAAAGTTACCGTATATACTCGAGTATAAGCCGACCCGAGTATAAGCCGAGGCACCTACTTTTGCCCCAAAAAACGGGAACACTTATTGAATCGAGTATAAGCCTAGGGTGGAAAACACAGCGGCTACTGGTGAATATCAAAAATAAAAATAGATACCAATAAAATTACATAGGCAGTTTAATGTCCCCCATAGGCAATTATAGGCAGATATATGGCCCTATATGCAGGTATATTTCCCAAAAGGCAAGTATATGGCCCCATAGGCATGTAATAGGCAGTTATATGTCCCCCATAAGCAGATTATAGGCAGGTATATGGCCCCATACGCAGGTGATAGGCAGGTATAGGGCAGGCTGTAGGCAGGTATAGGGCCGGCTGTAGGCAGGTATAGGCAGCTGTAGGCAGGTATAGGCAGGTATAGGGCCGGCTGTAGGCAGGTATAGGGCCGGCTGTAGGCAGGTATAGGCAGGAAAAGGGCCGGCTGTAGGCAGCTATAGGGCCGGCTGTAGGGCAAGTATAGGGCCGGCTGTAGGGCAAGTATAGGGCCGGCTGTAGGGCAGGTATAGGGCCCGCTGTAGGGCAGGTATAGGGCCGGCTGTAGGGCAGGAATATGGCCGCTGTAGGGCAGGTAAAAGGGCCAGCTGTAGGCAGGTATAGGGCCGGCTGTAAGCAGTTATAGGCAGCTGTAGGCAGGTATAGGGCAGGTATAGGGCCGGCTGTAGGCAGGTATAGGACCGGCTGTAGGCAGGTATAGGCAGGTATAGGGCCGGCTGTAGGCAGCTATAGGGCCGGCTGTAGGGCAAGTATAGGGCCGGCTGTAGGGCAAGTATAGGGCCGGCGGTAGGGCAGGTATAGGGCCGGCTGTAGGGCAGGTATAGGGCCGGCTGTAGGGCAGGTATAGGGCCAGCTGTAGGGCAGGTATAGGGCCTGCTGTAGGGCAGGTATAGGGCCAGCTGTAGGCAGGTATAGGGCCGGCTGTAGGCAGGTATAGGGCCGGCTGTAGGCAGGTATAGGGCCGGCTGTAGGCAGGTATAGGGCAGGTATAGGGCCGGCTGTAGGCAGGTATAGGGCAGGTATAGTCCTAATAATGCAATAGAACCTTTAAAACGTACAAAATTTTAATATATCTTCTTAAAACTTGACATGTAGACATTAACCCGTAACACACAGGATGCCAGTCTCTAGTAAATAGTAAAGAAGCTTAGCTCAAGAGTTTCTTTGTTGCGACCCTCCAGGTCGTTCAGGAATCGATCATTCGCTCACACGCCAGTGAGCTCGAGACGCCAGTGTCCGCGGGCATCGATCACGGCACCTCCGTGCGACGTTTCGGGGAATTGCTCCTCCCCTTCCTCAGGCACGTACGTTACGGTAAATCAGCATCCTTAAATTTTTTTAAAAACATTAAAACAATTTTTCTTTACTGCAGGATATAAATGTTTATGTTAATCTTCTTACTACTAATACCATCAGATATTACTTTACCAAATAAAGTATTATAGGAATACTTTCAAATTTAGGTTTTCATTTAGACCTTTGGGGGCAAAGGGAAACTCTAAAGTTGAAATCCAAAACGCCTCGCGTTTTAACAATTTACTAGTCAGGTGTGAACGGTCAGTACAGAAGACCTTCTCTAATATGCACCATCGTAGTTCACAAAGGTCATGGCGGGCCTCGGCAAAATGCCTTGCTAATGTTGTTTCACCAAATATTTTCTTACCACTGTTACTATCTATCAGATCGCTTTCCTCATTCGAAGTGGTTAATTTTTTCTTCTTATATGTTCTAATGGCTGACCTGTGTTCGTTAATCCTAATTTTGGCCGATCTTGCTGTCTGTCCTACATACACACGGCCGCAAGGACATTTAATCATATAAATCACCCCTTCACTATCACATGTGTGAAAACCATAAATTTTTATTTTATGACCTTTTGTGGGATGTTGGATATTATCCCCTTTTATTATAGATGAGCAGTTCTGACATTTTAAACAGGCAAATGTGCCCGATCATGTGCTGCTTAACAAAGACTGTTTTTTCCTCTTATCTGGTCGCTTAAGGTCAGCTGTTATTAGTTGTTGACCCAATGTTCTACCTTTACGATATATCCAACGTGGAGGTTTCTTAAATAGATGAAACCACAAAAAAAATTGGGACATAAATTACCAAAGAAAACAACAAAGCTACACTTACTGCTCAATGGCTGAAAGATATACTGAATCCCAACAGCAGGCTCTCTGGCCCAAATGCTGCATGGGAAAGATAGGCAGGTGCCGGATATTAATGAGCCAATGCTCTAGGTACTAATTCACACCAGCATGCAGAAAGCCACAATATAAACACATAGGGAGAATGCCATAGATAAGGCGATACAAAGGGTAACGCCATTCATACAGGAACACCATGCTGAGTAAAAGCCTATAGCGCCCATAATATTCAAATGGGCAGGCTTCCCAGCCATATTTTGTGGGATGTTGGATATTATCCCCTTTTATTATAGATGAGCAGTTCTGACATTTTAAACAGGCAAATGTGCCCGATCGTGTGCTGCTTAACAAAGACTGTTTTTTCCTCTTATCTGGTCGCTTAAGGCCCAGCTGTTATAGTTGTTGACCCAATGTTCTACCTTTACGATATATCCAACGTGGAGGTTTCTTAAATAGATGCCCAAACTTAGCATCACTTCTTAACACATCCCAGTGTTTCAAGATAGCTTTTTTTACCACTCCTGCATGTCTGTCATATACTGACACGTATGTAGGGGGCTGATCTTTTACAGATTTATTAGTATTCTGTTTAAAATAATTTTCTCTAGGGGTATCAAACACCTGTCGGCCTATCGTTCTGAGGTAATCCTCACTATAACCTCTGTTCTTAAATTTAGAAACTGTTTTTTTCCATAGCCAATAGATATTCCTCATCACTGGAGCAGATCCTCCTCGCCCTGACAAATTGGGACTTAACCACTCCTTTAAAAACTTGGGGTGCATGTTGGCTCGTATAATGGAGAACATTGTTACGATCAATTTCCTTATATAGAGAGACGTACAAATCGTGTTATCCTGTTTCTTCACTAATACATCTAAAAAGGGTAATACTAGACATATCTTTTGTCATGGTGAACTCAATGAGTGGATGGACCCCATTTAGATACGTGACAAATTGTTCGAGCTCAGGTTCGGTCCCGGACCATAGCAAGAAGACGTTGTCAACTTATCTAAACCAAGCAACAATGTTACTATTATATTGAGAGGGAAAAATACATTTATCTTCAAACGACTGCATGTACAAATTTGCAAAACTCAGTCCAATCGGAGACCCCATCGAGGTACCCTGGATCTGTAAAAACAAATTGGTCACCAAAACGAAAATAATTCCTGGTCAGCACTGTTTTCCAACAACCGCATCAAAAACGCAATTTTTCGCATTTGACAAATTAGCATCACAGCAAAAGATATCATGTATTACTGCCATCCCCTCATCTAATGGGATGTTGGTAAAAAGCGATTTTATGTCGAGGGTGCAAAGCCAGGTGGCTTTAGACATATCTATCTCTTTAATTGCTCTTAAAAATTGGCCTGTATCTTGTAAAATTCTAGGATTACTTTTTACTGCAGATTGCAAAAATGTATCCACGAATGCAGCTAAGGGTTCGAGTGCAGACTCAACACCTGAGACAATCGGCCGGCCCGGGGGTTTTGTGATTGACTTATGTATCTTAGGAACCATATAGAGGATTGGGGTCCTTGGATTATTTTTATTAGTATCTGTTTTTCATGGGCACTAATAATATTTTGTTCATAGGCCTCCTGGACTATGCCTTGTATATACTTGCATAGTTCATTAGTGGGATCATCTTTCAGGGGTTGATAAACACGAGCATCCTGAAGTTGTGAAAGGGCTACTTGGATATATGGTTCAGTGTCCATAACCACAGATGCCCCCCCCCTTATCAGCTTTCTTTATTGTGATACTGGGGTCCTTTTTATAGATCTTTTAACGCCTCTCTTTTTCTTACTGAAGTTGTTATAACTATGTCTAGCTTTATTCTCCCATTGCTCCGTAACATCCTTAATCACCATTTGTTCAATGACCTCTAATGCAGCAGATCTAACTTCAGGGTCAAATTGACTCTGGCTTTTTAGCTTTTTAGAATGAAATTTATTACTCTCAAGCCCTCTATCGCCTGTGGAGGAAAAAAACATTTTACATCTTATGTTACGGAAAAATTTATAGAAGTTGATAGTGAAGTCAAACATATCTAATTCTTGGCTGGGGACAAAGTTCAGTCCTTTCTCTAAGACCTCCTGTTGAGCGGGAGAAAGAACTTTTGATGAAATGTTCATCACAAGCGACGATTCCCTTTCTTCCTGGTGTTTATGGGGCCTTTTTCCATAAATCCTGGATGGGAAGCCCCCGTACTTGTTGTTGCGGTAGTATTGTTTTTTCAGTGAATCAGAAGTAAATTGAGGATTTGTTACAACCTATAGAGGGCGCAGTGAGCTTTCCAGCTCCTTTCCCATAATGCCTTGTTTTTTCCTAAAAAATCTGCATCACTTTGTTGTGAATGTGGCTTTGTATTCATCTGGGTGGATCTTTCTCTGGAACCGGAATCGTCGGTACCGGATGAAGCGGGGTTCCAACCCCGTCTTTTTTGCATACTATTATAATAGTAACATTGTTGCTTGGTTTAGATACGTTGACGACGTCTTCTTGCTATGGTCCGGGACCGAACCTGAGCTCGAACAATTTGTCACGTATCTAAATGGGGTCCATCCACTCATTGAGTTCACCATGACAAAAGATATGTCTAGTATTACATTTTTAGATGTATTAGTGAAGAAACAGGATAACACGATTTGCACGTCTCTCTATACTAAGGAAATTGATCGTAACAATGTTCTCCATTATACGAGCCAACATGCACCCCAAGTTTTTAAAGGAGTGGTTAAGTCCCAATTTGTCAGGGCGAGGAGGATCTGCTCCAGTGATGAGGAATATCTATTGGCTATGGAAAAAACAGTTTCTAAATTTAAGAACAGAGGTTATAGTGAGGATTACCTCAGAACGATAGGCCGACAGGTGTTTGATACCCCTAGAGAAAATTATTTTAAACAGAATACTAATAAATCTGTAAAAGATCAGCCCCCTACATACGTGTCAGTATATGACAGACATGCAGGAGTGGTAAAAAAAGCTATCTTGAAACATTGGGATGTGTTAAGAAGTGATGCTAAGTTTGGGCATCTATTTACGACACCTCCACGTTGGATATATCGTAAAGGTAGAACATTGCGTCAACAACTAATCACCGCTGACCTTAAGCGACCAGATAAGAGGAAAAAACAGTCTTTGTTAAGCAGCCCACGATCGGGCACATTTGCCTGTTTAAAATGTCAGAACTGCTCATCTATAATAAAAGGGGATAATATCCAACATCCCACAAAATGTCATAAAATAAAAATTTATCGTTTTCACACATGTGATAGTGAAGGGGTGATTTATATGATTAAATGTCCATGCGGCCGTGTGTATGTAGGACAGACAGCAAGATCGGCCAAAAAATTAGGATTAACGAACACAGGTCAGCCATTAAACATATAAGAAGAAAAAAATTTAAACCCCTTCGAATGAGGAAAGCGATCTGATAGATAGTAACAGTGGTAAGAAAATATTGGTGAAACAACATTAGCAAGGCATTTTGCCGAGGCCGCCATTTACCTTTGTGAACTACGATGGTGCATATTAGAGAAGGTCTTTCTGTACTGACCGTTCACACCTGACTAGTAAATTGTTAAAACGCGAGGCGTTTTGGATTTCAACTTTAGAGTCCTTAGCCCCCAAAGGTCTAATGAAAACCTAAATTTGAAAGTATTCCTATAATACTTTATTTGGTAAAGTAATATCTGATGGTATTAGTAGTAAGATTACATAAACATTTATATCCTGCAGTAAGAGATAATTGTTTTTAATGTTTTTAAAATATTTAAGGAGGCTGTTTACCGTAACGTACGTGCCTGAGGAAGGGGAGGAGCAATTCCCCGAAACGTCGCACGGAGGTGCGTGATCGATGCCCGCGGACACTGGCGTCTCGAGCTCACTGGCGTGTGAGCGAATGATCGATTCCTGAACGACCTGGAGGGTCGCAACAAAGAAACTCTTGAGCTAAGCTTCTTTACTATTTACTAGAGACTGGCATCCTGTGTGTTACGGGTTAATGTCTACATGTCAAGTTTTAAGAAGATATATTAAAATTTTGTATGTTTTAAAGGTTCTATTTCATTATTAGGACTGTATGTATTGGGGAGTGGAGAACCCCATTGTTAGAACCTATTTTTTGAAGCGCTCATTGAGTATCAAGGGGGCCCACTATATATATATATATATATGGCAGGTATAGGGCCGGCTGTAGGCAGGTATAGGGCCGGCTGTAGGCAAGTTTAGGGCAGGTACAGGGCCGGCTGTAGGCAGGTTTAGGGCAGGTATAGGGCCGGCTGTAGGCAGGTTTAGGGCAGGTATAGGGCCGGCTGTAGGTAGGTATAGGGCCGGCTGTAGGCAGGTATAGGGCAGGTATAGAGCCGGCTGTAGGCAGGTATAGGCAGCTGTAGGCAGGTATAGGCAGTTTAAAAAAATAAAAAAAACAATCACTTACCTGGATCCCCGCTGCTCCGTCTCCCAGGCGCGCTCCTCGGGTCTTCTCGGCACAGGCGGGTGATGTCATCAGGCCGCGCACGCAGCGTGATGACACATGCTGTCTGTGCCGGAAACGCCGGACAGCCGCGAGTCTGCGGCCTCCCGGAGGCCACTGCGGAGCACGAAGCGCTCGCTCTCTGCCCCACAGTGGTATCCCTTCACCTGTGGGCGCTCCGGAGGAGTCGCATATAGGTGAAGGGATGGTGGACAGTGCCCGGGCCAGCGCAGCGCCCGGACACTGTGCGCTCACTCAGCCTTCAGTTATATGCGCTCCCTGAGGAGCCGCATATAGCAGAAGCGTCCCTGTCGGCGCACGGGCCATCGCAGCGCCCGAGTGCCAACAGTGACTCGAGTATAAGCCGAGGGGAGATTTTTCAGCACATTTTTTTTGTGCTGAAAAACTCGGCTTATACTCGAGTATATACGGTATATAAAAAAAAAAAAAATATATATATAATATATATTATATATATATATATATTTATTATATATATATATATATATATAAAATATATATATATATAATATCTATCACCTACAGCAAGTGTGTTTTGCAGGCCCTTTTGCAATTTAATACAGGAAGGTCCTGCAAATGCTCCCATTTCTCATCAACGAACCTTGATGTTTGGAAGCTCAGGCTGCTGATCCTTGTCGCTACTGGAAGTTGAAGCTGCAATTGCAAGTGCACAACTCATTTTTCATAGTTTCATAGTTTGTAAGGCCGAAAAAAGACAAGACGTCCATCCAGTTCAGCCTGTTGTGCTAAGGTGTTGATCCAGAGGAAGACAAAAAACCCCAATGAGGTAGAAGCCAATTGTCCTCATTTTATGGAAAAATTCCTTCCCGACTCCAATCTGGCAATCGGAAAAATCCCTGGATCAACGACCCTTCTCCAGAATCCTAGACACTATAACTTGTTATATTATTACGCTCCAGAAATGCATCCAAACCCTTTTTGAACTCCGTTATTGAATTCACCATGACAATTTCCTCTGGCAGAGAGTTCCACAGTCTCACTGCTCTTACGGTAAAGAATCCCTTTCTATGTTTATGTAGAAACTTTCGTTGGTCAAGACGTAGAGGATGCCCCCTTGTTCTAGATACAGCCCTGGGTATAATTAAATCTTGGGAGAGATCTCTATATTGACCTTTGATGTATTTAAACATATTTATTATGTCCCCCCGAAGCCGTCTTCTCTAAATAACCCTAATCTTGCTAATCTTTCTGGGTATTGTAGTCCACCCCGTCCTTTTATTATTTCTGTTGCCCGCCTTTGTACCTGTTCAAGCTCTACAATGTCTTTCCTGTGCACTGGTGCACAAAACTGTACACAATATTCCATGTGTGGTCTAACCAGTGACTTGTATAATGGGAGAATAATGTTCTCATCATGTGCCTCTAAGCCCCTTTTAATACACCCCATGATCCTATTTGCCTTGGCAGCTGCTGTCTGACACTGGCTGCTACAGTTAAGTTTACTGGCCACTATGATTCCCAAGTCCTTCTCCATGTCACTTTTACCTAGCCTTTTTCCATTTAACATGTAGTCATGTAATGGATTTTTCCTCCCCATGTGCATAACCTTGCATTTATCTGTATTAAACCTCATCAGCCATTTCCCTGCCCAGGCCTCCAACCTATCCAGATCCATTTGTAATAACACATTACCCTCTATTGTGTTGATTACTCTACAGAGCTTTGTATCATCTGCAAAATTCGATATTCTACTGTGTAAGATCATTAATGAAAATGTTAAAGAGGAGAGGGCCCAATACTGACCCTTGTGGTACCCCACTAGTAACAGCAATCCAGTCTGAGTATGTACCGTTAATTACTACCCTTTGTTTTCTATCAGTGAGCCAATTGCTTACCCACTTGCACACATTATCCCCCAGTCCAAGCATTCTCATTTTATATACCAACCTTTTATGTGGCACCGTATCAAATGCTTTAGAAAAATCTAGATATATGATATCCAGTGCCTCACTCCGATCCAGTCTAGCACTGACTTCCTCATAGAAGCTGATGAGATTAGTCTGACAGGACCGATCCTTCATGAACCCATGCTGGAATGGGGTTATACATTTATTTTCAGTGAGATAATCCAGGATAGCATCTCTGAGAAAACCTTCAAACATTTTACCTACAACAGAGGTTAAGCTTACCGGCCTATAGCTTCCTGGATCACTTTTTGACCCCTTTTTTGAATATAGGCACCACATTTGTTATGCGCCAATCCTTTGGGACATACCCCGTTTTGATTTATGATTTTTTTTAAAAGGTGACTGCAGCACACAAAGACGACATGTGGCTGAGATAAAACCAAAATGGCCACTGGAAGCTTAAATAGTGACCACTAGGTGGAGATTTCAATCACATGGTTTCTTGCACCAATCATGAATGCATTTGTACTCAGTACACTTTTTTTCTGATAGAAAAAGCAGTTCAAAAACAGTTGCAAAATCAGTGCCAAAATAACTCCAAAAAACTAAAACCGTACAAAATACTTGTCGGATGGACGGTTCTGCTTTGGTCAAATACTTTTCAAAATTAAACTCATTTGATGAGGATGAAGATATGGGAGCAGTAGCACTAACAAGACCAGTTCCTCTGGCTTCTGGCACAGCATTGAACTAACTGGACCAACTTATATATTTTGGGAGTTGCAGTCAGTCCATTTTATAACTACTCCGACTTAGGTTCTGTTACTACAGTTCAGCCGACACCTTGAAATAGGCAAGATTTTATTGGTAAAAAGACCACATTCAAAAGTTGTGTGTTAAGATTGCTGTCCTTTCAAGCAACATTTTCATCCAAGGGCCACATTGTCATACCACACCTCCCCAAGGGGCCGCAGTAAATCTTAGAGAGGTATGCCTCTATAACCAGGGCCAAGCCCTACAGTGGCCTCAATAACCAGGGCCAAGCCCTACAGTGGCCTCAATAACCAGGGCCAAGCCCTACAGTGGCCTCAATAACCAGGGCCAAGCCCTACAGTGGCCTCAATAACCAGGCCCAAGCCCTACAGTGGCCTCAATAACCAGGGCCATCAGCTGAATGCAACTGTTAAAAGACAAATATTACTTTCTGAAGTATGAGGACAGAAACACAGCATGTTTGTGTCCAGATGGTTGGGGGCCACATGTTGTGCACCCTACCTTTAAGCAAACTAAGGGACCAATAAAGTATCACTCGTAGAATGTTCAAATATCTTCCATCTGAAGTGTCGTTTCCAATTTCCAACACTTGTATATTCACACAGCACTGGGTTTGTATGACAAATTTCTTAATGAGCCCTGAAAACTTCCCAGTCAGTTCATCAACCTATATATAGCCAGTGGCTCATAATATTGCCATGTTATAGAACCAATGCACGTTTTCATTTATTAAGTGTGATTTTTCACACACATCCATTTTGGATCCATTTCTCTTTAGAACAAAAAAGAATTTTAAGACCAGACATTCTGCCAAGGTAAATTAAAGTATATACACCTACAGGTAGCAAGCACAGCCAAAATATATTAATGGCAAGGAAGTGAATGGAAAATAAAAGCACTGGCAGACCTAAGAGCTTAGAAGTAAAAAGTTCATTTAATGACTTTAGAATCAGGAACAACCCGCCAAAATAAGAGTATAATTCCATACGACTGCAATGTAAAAAAAAAAAAAAAAAAACCCACCCAAAAAAAAAACCACTGAATAGAGGGCCGACCAGCGGCACCTCCATCAGTCAAGAGAATGGGGATTATGTGCTGAAAAAAAGAAAAAAAATGTAAGATTATATATATATATATTTTTTTTTTTTTTTTTTAAATTGCATATCCCATAGAGCTTATACAATATAGTTGCATCAGTTGCATTTGGTTTTAAAGGAGTTGTCTCCCCACAGGGTTTCAAAGAATGCATGAAAGAAATTCTCTGTCACTTCCTGGTTCAGACTAATTTGCATAAGCTCTGTGCTTGTACAGGTCCATTGTGCTTTCAGATGCTAATTAGATTAGATTAGCTTCTCAAACTACTCAAAGGACTTCTTATCTGATCCCCAAAACAAAAGCCCTAATTACAGAGCTGTTTACTTGAGATAAATCAAGCTTTTTACTGTCTGGCAGCACAGGACACTGACCGACACTGCTGACCTGTGTGATGACTCACTCTCTGTTATCTCATTGAACAAACAGCCCCAGGAGATTTGTTTACAGGTCGGTTACTGAGGGAACTGAAATAGCCATGGAGGTAATAAATGCACTTGTATCTCTTTAGGGAAAACAGAGGAACAATGCAATATATTTGGAAAATGTCTTTATTTTGTGTTCCCTACAATTTGAAAGCTATTCTTTGTAGCGAGACAACCCCTTTAACAATAAATTCGAAAGCACATTTTAACAGGGTACTGTGGTTAAAATTCAAAGCAGTGTGAAAAGAAACCCCAAAAAACTATTGCGGAAGTGCCATCACCGTGTACTGGAATTTGACAGTTCCAAGAAGGAGTGAAGAAAATACCATGAGAGAGCACTTCTATTTGTAGCAATCTGATCTGATGGTGCTAATGGAAAATAAAACCGATTGCCCCTTTGTGTCCCCCACATTCAATGCCCGATTTGTGCTCCACATAACTGGCCCCCTGCTTTGTGCCCCTGAAAAAGTAATAGTCAGACAACTGCACATTAGAAAAACCCTCTTTGCGAGTCCCACTTGCAATAGTCCCATTTTGCTTCCCTTAGGTTGAAAAAAAAGACCCGTTTGTGCCTCCCAAATTAACAGCCACTCTGTGCCCCACAGTGATCTCTTTCCCTACATTTAGCAATTGTGCCTCTATGGCCTCCTTGTGTATTGTGTTCACACAATAATAGTGCACTACAAAATTACTAAACTCTAGTACTCACCTAACTGCATTTCCATGTGCTGGGCTTGGCATAGACCATCCCAATGTTTTATAAAGCTAATGTAGTCTGTGCCTTACTAGAGTACATAGCAGGGTAAGGAGCCAGACACTAATACAGCTTAACCCCTCAGCGAGGTCCATTTTTGTTACAATTTTTTCCCATACTCTCCTTCCAAGAACCAATTGTTTTACTTTTCGGTCACCGTAGCCATATTAGGCTTCGATTTATGCAGGAAGAGTGTTTTTTTTTTTTTTTTTTTTGTTAATGGTACAATTTAATGCACCGTATAATGTATTGGGGTTGAGGTTGCGGAGTTCATGAACTGAAATAAATGACGTTATCTTTATTCTGTGGGTTGGTATGATTTATCACTACCAAATTTTTGTTATGTTTTACTACTTAAACACACACACACCACACCTTGCTTTGCATAACCATTTTCTAAGACTTTCCTTTCTTATTTTTCTTCTGTAAGAGCTATGTGAGGTTTTTTGCAGGGTCTGGTTTTCATTGGTACCAGTTAAAAAAAATTATCAAAAAATCAAAAATATTTTAATCTAAATTTTTTCTGGGATGTGGGATTATCAAAAAAGAAAAAAAAATGTTTACTGTGCAGGCTATATTACAGTTTTTTTTTATTTATTTTGTATTAAAAATGGAAAAATGGCTTTTTTGTAAAATATTTTTTTTTTTTTTTTTTAAGCATTTAGTTCCCCTAGGAAACTTGAACATGCAATCACTTTGTACAATATTGCTCACTAAATTCACATTTTGGACCACACAAGTACTACGATGTATCAAAAGCTACACCATACCACAAATTGCCAAATGCAAACTTAACCCGTTATACCTATGCTATATACCTATAATCAAAAGTATTCTTTATTGAGGATTGTTAAACATATATAAAACCTAGAAAAAAACAACTCCTCTAAGATGATAAATGGGTATGAGGTGATCCAATATCTAAATGCCCCGCATCAAAAAACAAATGCAAGAAAAGCTACAAGAGAAGCAAAAATTCCTTCAGACAAATAGAATGTCTAAAATATAACTTTTATTAATACATCTAAAAAAAAGGAACCTATAGAGTCCCTATTAAACCCTACACAAAAAATCCTAGAACACGAAAACGGGGTAACCGCCACTGTAAGTGTGACCCCGTACAGGAACCTAACCTATAAATCCCTAATACACAGCAATCACTAATATATCGCAGGAAAAAATGCCTCCAGAGCAATAATCACAAAAACTGGAATACAAAAGAGCACCAGCACTGAAAACTGTGCGACAATATAGAATAGATGCCAAAATTTGTAATATTAAAACTATATAAAACCTACCCTAACTTGTACATAAAAAGCTCCTATACACTGTCCCTATGTCATGATATACTGTGGCTATATAAGCTACTCATAAAAAGTTAAGGATATTTGCTGTTTGGTTAAAATTTCAGGGTGAAAAAAAATTCTCAATTATTTTTGAACCCCGTACCACCGCAGTTAGTTTTGACCTCTCTGACAGAGCCCCATTTTTATAATCGGACAGGTTACTTTATGTGAGAATAACTTTTCGATACTTTTACCTATCCATGTGATTCAGAGATTGTTCTCGTGACACATTGTGTTTTAGGTCAATAAGAAATCTTGGTCCAAACAATGCTTGTTTATTTGTGAAAAATATCAAAATATCGTGAAAATATTGAAAACATTATCAATTTCCAAAAATTTCTGCGTGTAACACCGATCGTTATTCCACAAAGAATAGTTTATAACAAACATCTATCATGTGTCTACTGTAGGTTTTCATTCTTAAAGGTCTTTATTTTTTGGGACATTAGGGGGTTAGAAATTTAGTAATTTTTTATATTTTCAAGTTTTTTTTTTTTACATTTTTTTTTTTAGGGAAAGTCCAGTTCTGATGTGACTTTGAGGGACCTGTATGTTAGATACTCCCATAAATGACTCCATCTAAGAAACCAGACCCCTTACAGTATTCAAAACAGTGATTAGAAAGTTTGTTAACCCTTTAGGTGTTTCACAGCAAATCAAAGTGGAGGTGAAATTTAAAAATGACACTTTTTTTTTCCAATTTACCATTTTTACCCATTGTTCACTAGAACACGGTAGATCTAACCAGGGAAATGCAACTCAACATTGATACCCCCATTTCTGCAGTTTTTATAAATATCCCATATGTGGCCATAGTGCGCCATTTGGGTCAACCACAGCCTCAGAATAAGAAAAGCTGGACTTTGGAGTCTCATTTTCATTATTATTTTCTTTAGGCACCATAATAGGTTTTAGGGCACCCTAAGGTGCTAAAACTTAAATCCCCCAAAAAGACCCCATATTGGAAATTACACTCCTTAAGGAATATATCCACAGAGGTTTCACACATTTTTTTAAGCGTTCAGCTGTGAAAAGGAAAAATTTTAGCCGAAAAGGTTTCATTTTTTTTTTCAAAAAGGAATCCTGGGGGGAAAAAAAAGCACCCCAAAATGTGTTACGCAATTTCTTCCAAGTTCAGCAATACCCTATGTATGTGTGTAAACTGCTGTTTGGACACATGGCAGGGGGTACAAGGGAGGAGGTGCCATTTGGAATGCAGATTTTGGTGGGTTCTATGTCACATTTGCAAAGCCTCTAAAGTACCAGAACAGGTAAAACCTTCCAGAAGTCACCCTATTTTGGATTTAACACCCCTCCTGGATCTCATCTATGGGTGTATTGTGCATTTTGGGTGCACAGGTGTTCCATAGTGTTTTTAGCATTGGGCTATGAAAATGGGGGGAAAAAAGCGCACTTCCACCATTGTTTTTTGGGCTTCATTTTTACAGAGTTCACTGTGTGGGATAAATGTCAGGGTAACTTTATTATGCAGGTTGGTACAATTAGAATGATATAAATTTTATATAGTTTATGTTCTATCACCTTTACACAACAGAAATGTGTTAATAAAAAATAGTTTATATTGTCATAGTCTGACAGCCATAACTATTTTTCTGTATATTGAACCGATTAAGGGCTTATTTTTTGCGAGATGAGTTGACGTTTTCATTGGTACCATTAAGGGGTGCTTATGATGCTTTGAAGCCTTTTTTTTTTTTTTTTTTTTTGTGAGGGGTTTTGAACAAAATACAGCAATCCTGGTAGTGTTTTTTTACAGCTGTCACCGTGCGGCATAAATGAAATGCTTGCGTTACTCAGCAGGCTGATGTGATTACGGCGATGCCCAAATTGTATTTTTTTATGTTTTACTGCTTTTTTTGTACAGTAAAAACACTTCTTCAAAAAGGAAAACCAGTTTTTGCATCGCCATAGTCTGAGAGTCACAACTTTTTTATTTCTGTGTACGGAGCTGAGTAGGGGCTTGTTTTTTGTGTGATGAGTTGACATTCTTATTGTTATTTTTGGGGGGACAAGACTTTTTGATCACTTTTAAATCTGTTCCTTGGAAGGATCATCAAGCAATCTTCTCCCTGCTGTGCTATTAAAGATCACAGAAAGGAAGTCAGAGAGAGTGATGTACATAGGGTGACTTTAAAAATAATTAAATAAAAAAAACAAAGAAAAATAAAAATTAAACATAATAGTTGTATATTACTTGTCAATATGTGAAAATTGGAAATGTGTGAAAAATTTTGATGGTAGTGCCCCTTAAACAGCCAGGATCAGAGTGATCTCCAATCCCAGCCACTGGTGTCAGCTGAAACCGACCGCATTTGGATCAGTCTCAGAATAAGAGCACGCTCTATACTTCATTAGTGCTGCCAGGACATACAGGTATGACCTGGTAAACTAAGGCTAGGTCTACACTGCATCGGACATTTTTCAGATGCAGGACTGCGGTTTTTGTCACGTTGCATGCAAAAACCGCGGTCGGTTCTTGCTTTTTTGTCGTCACTCTTACAATTGTATTGCATGGAAGACGCTGAAAAAACGAAAAGCGCCACCGTGTTATACAACATGTTGGATAATATGCTGGCACCGAGAGACGATCGTAGAAAAAAACGACCTGTGGAGACTACAGCTCGTCTTTTTTATTGTAGTCTATGGGGTTGCACGAACAAACGTATTTTCGGAAATTTTACAATCCTAAAAGCGTCTAAAATACAAGCCTTTGGCTATGCCATGGAGACTTAGCGTTAGGGGTTAATATGCTGGGCACCTTAGTATCTAGGATTTCAGATGCATAGTTGGTAGTGATGCCTCTGTTTTACCCTTTTATAATGTTCTAGCTAAAGACAAAGACCCAAGACACTAAGGTCTCTGGTAAATTGTCATAAAGTTGTTCCTTGGTTAAAGAGAACCTGTCACATAAATTATGCCCCCCTTGCTGAGGGCAGCACAAGCCAGTGTCAGACCTGCTGTTCCCAGCGCTGTGTCCCTTATTCTGTCAGATGCAGCAGTTTTCGAGTATTAACCCCTCAAATCCGCAGTTTTCAGCCAGAAAAGTTATTCAAAGAGTCAGTTTTTTTCAAACCCCGCCCACCTGAGGCTCCCCCCGCCCACCTCAACTGATAAACCTATTACTTTGAATAGGTAGAAACATGTGAATACCTGTCAGTGGGCGGGGCTAGCATTTGGAGGGCGGGGATAACACCTGCTCATGAATACGATTTGAGGGGTAAATGCTCTAAAACTCCACCATCTTACAGAATAAGGGACACAGTGCTGGGAACAGCAGGTCTGACACTAGCTTGTTCTGTCCTCAGCAAGGGGTGCATAACCTATGTGACAGGTTCTCTTTAAGTTTAGGCCAACAAGCAAGTGATCAGATTGTGCACTTTCTTATTTCTAAGCATGGTGTTCCATAAAAGGTGTTAGAACAGCCTTAAGATTATGATAAATCACACCCAGTCGCCCTCCATGTGTAGTATGCTATTCCCATGGTGTTTAATGCCTCGCCCCAAACTGATGGACTGTACACTTCCACATGACGTATTAGGCCAGAAATCCCACTAATGGCAAAATGTGGTTCTGCATAGATGTATACAAGCTAATACCCAGTAGTCATGGGAACCTCAGTGTACCAGAAAGACATTCATTTTGGGGACACAATGTATGCATCTGAATCAGGATAAGTGGAAGAGAAAAAAAAAAACATTGAACTGGAAGCTGAGCTGAGAAGGTGCATTTTAGTGGCAACTAAAGTAACGGATTTCTGCTTTGTTTTTTAATTATATAACAAAAAAACCAAGAGCGGATAAAAGAAACTAAAGCACAAAGACTTGTACGAGTAAATCAAAGCCTTTCTGTGAGAAGATTAGACTTTAGCACAGTCAGCACTGCACAGCCAGGCCAATGGGTCAACTACAGTATATAGCACATGCAATAGGTTACACACACTAATCTTGATAAACTATAGGCTTACATACACTATATAAAAAGACACATCTGCATGTTTTTCTCAGTATCTGACATGAAATCAGAATAAACCTTCCCTGTTTTAGGTGAATTAGGAACCAAAATTATTTATATTTGCCAAATGCCAGAATAATGAGGGAGAATTAAGGCATTTTTATTACTTTCTGCAAAGTCAAAAGTTTCCATACATTTCATTAGTATTTGGTAGCATTGCCCTTAGACTGTATGACTTGGGTCAAATGTTTTGGATATCCGTCCACAAGCTTCTTAATAGTTGGTAGGAATTTTGGCCTATTCTTCTGACAGAACTGGTGTAACTGAGCCATGTTTGCAGGTCACTTTGCTCTCACCTGCCTTTTCAGCTTTGCTCAAATTTCCAATAGGATTGAGATTAGGACTTTGTGATGACCACTCCAAAACATTGACTTGGTTATCCTTTGTAACCAGTTTGGCAGTAGCTTCGGGTCATTGTCCATATGGAAGACCCATTTCCGCCCAAGCTTTAACTTCCTGGCCGAGGTCTTGAGATGCGGTTTCAGTATTGCGACAATCTTCTCTCCTCATGATCCCATCTATTTTGTGAAGTACACCAGTCCTTCCTGCAGCAAAACAACCCAGTGTTTCACAGTTGGGATGGTTTTCATAGGCTTCCAGGCTTCTTCCTTTTTCCTCCAAATGTAACGATGATCATTATGGCCAAAGAGTTTAGTTTTGTCAGACCACAGGTCTCCAAAAATGTAGGTGCATTTGCAAACATTAATCTGGCTTTTATATGTTTCTTTTGGAATAATGGCTTCTTCCTGGCAAAGTAACTTTTCAGCCGATGTTGATACAGTGCTCGTTTCACTGTGGATAATGACACAATCTTACCAGCTTCTGCTAGCATTGTCACAAGGTCTTTTGCTTTTGTTCTTGGGTCGATATGCACATGTTGGATCAAAGCACGTTCATCTGAGACACAGAACCCATATCCTTCCT
Source organism: Phyllomedusa bahiana (assembly GCA_025379985.1). Taxonomy (NCBI): domain Eukaryota; kingdom Metazoa; phylum Chordata; class Amphibia; order Anura; family Hylidae; genus Phyllomedusa; species Phyllomedusa bahiana. The sequence continues at coordinate 63,889 of JAODAL010006185.1, read as the reverse complement.
GAGCAGTATGATGGCTGGACATTCCCATCTTGTTTGTACTTGCGTATAATTGTTTGTACAGATGAACAAGGCACCTTCAGGTATCTGGAAATTGCACCCAAGGATGATCCAGACAAGCCCAGAATTCTCTTCCTGATATCTTGGCTGATTTCTTTGGACTTTCCCTGATGTAACACACAGAAGCAGTGTGTTTCTGGTGTGCAATTTCCAGATACTTGAAGGTACATCCACAGGTGTGTCTCTAACTCAGATGTTGCCAATAACCCTATCAGAAGCTTTCAAAGACATGACATCATCATATAGGATGTCCCAAATTGTTTAAAGGCATAGTAATCCTAGTATATGTAAACTTCTGACTTGTAAGTAATGCCTTAAAAAATACTCTCATTATTCCAGCATTTGGCAAATAAATAATTTTGGGTCCTAATTGACCTAAAACGGGAAAGGTTTACTCTGATTTCATGTCAAATAGTGAGAAAAACATGCACATGTGTCTTTTTATATAGTGCATGTAAACTTTCAGCCTAGGCGTCCTTCTGCAGCAAATAACATACTCAAAGCCTCATTAAACGTGCACATTTTCTTTTTATCTGCAAACGTATGCTATATGGATTACAGACTATACAGTCCACATACAGCTTTTTTATCGTTATGAACAACGTGAATAAAGTCAATACTTAGCTGCATTCAATCCAGCTTACATCACTGTGAAGGGAACTCCAGCATCAGAGCTGATCAAAGAAGCGTCCATACTCTACGCTGCCAAGCAGCTTCTGCGACGTTTCGGAAAACTACATTTCCTTCATCAGGCATCGTGATGAAATTAAGAAGATTCCCTGACTAAGGCTGCATTTGAGTCAATACTATAAAGTTAAACTGTGGCATAACAATTGTGATTTTGAAGTCCTTCTGCAGCAATCAAACATGGATTTTTTTTTTCCTCAATCCACATACCTGATTGAGGTTTCTTTTTATTCGCACACTCGCTCAGCAGTGAGTGTATGTGATTACTAGGCAGGAAAGAGACTGACAGCTGCCTAACAGGAGAGGTGATGTCTGAGCATGTGCTGCCAGGATTAAGGAGCTCTCATCACTGGTCATATCCCCTGGAGCCGGGCTGTACACTATGGATCACTAAGGGAGCAGCTAAAACAAAAATGGTGCAGAATTTTTAATAATGATGAAAGGTGAAAAGGTTTAATTCGTTTTCTCCCCAGCTCAGTCAGTCCTTGGGGGGATATTACTCCCTGCTCTAATCTCTCTGCTTTAATCAGTTAACAGTTATGGTCAGGCAACCATATAAACCTGTGTGTACTCATAAAACGTCTGTTATCTCATGACTAAAGTAAAATTTATTAACCAGTGTATATAGGAAACGTCTTCAATCAACAGTCCCTTCATGTTGAAAGCTAATTATTTTAGAGAGAAAAAAAAAAACCTTTTAAAGAGGTTTTCCTATCTGATCGTTTCACAGAGCGTGCTCTGAATAGCAAGCTTCCACATCAGACTGTTCCACAGTGACTGATGTTTCAACTTTGCTATTCCTAGCTGATCCTGTGCTGCTGATAAGACACAGCAGGGGATGATGTCACCATCACAGCCAATGCTAGATCAGAGGGAAGTGGTTTGCAGCCTAGGAAACCTTCTGTAAAGCAGGAGATAAGAACTGATACAATTAGGTAAGCAAAATCAGAACAGCAATATATTTGTTAGAAATAGAAATACCCGTTTAAATGAAAGCATAAAGCTTATACAGTATTTTTTTTTTTTAAATGGATGACATCTTCCTGTTCGCGTTTTTCTTTTTCTTTTTTAGCGCTATTGTGCACTATTAATGGAGGTGTTAACTTTGCTCTGCATGTCAATATGACCTACGAAAATACTTAAAAAAAAAAAAATAAATAAAATCATGTTCCTACATTTTCATATTAGCAGAGCTATAAAACATGTATTTTTCTGTGCACGGAGCTATGTGAGGGCTTGTTCAGCCTTTCATTGGTACCATTTTTGGCTTTGATTACTTTTGAATGGCATATCAGCTATTCCTAGCTGAGCCTCTTAGGGTAGGTCCTCACAGCATATGTAAAGTGCTGTTTAAGAATCCGAACGGTATTTTATCATCTTTCAAAGGCTTTGAGGGAACGGTTCTGTCCCCGGTTTGTGGATTTGCCCGTCCCACATAACCGAAAACCGGTGAAAGATTGTGCATGCTCCAAGTTTTTCGGAACGCCGGCGACTGAAAAGACGTTCAGTGTAGACTACTGAACGGATTTTCTATTAACGTCTATGGAGATGGTTTCAGACACATTACTGTGTAGACATAGCCCAACACCAAAAACTCATTCCAAGCGTAGTCATTGGTCCTATAAAGTTTCACTTTTGTAGCCCATCTTAATTTTGCACACAGAAGCTAAAAATGTCTCTTCATTAGATGAGACAAAAAGTGAAACTTTAGCTTCATGAAGGAGAAGGGTCGAATAGGTTAAATAAATCTCACCATTTCAACAGTACCCAACAAGCATTCACAGGGTGGGAAGTAGGAGGGCATCTCTGAATGGAACCAATGACCTGCATAAGGCTATACCAGTTCCACTCCTGGACACCAAGAATTCGAACATTAGGTACAGACTTACAAAAGCTGGCAGAAGAACACATGTTAACTGGTTAAGAAAACACCAATTTGTGCTGCATTATGCAGATTAATCATGCTTTCTGTCACTAGGAAAGTTAGTGTTGCTTGTGAATGGTATAGGGAATTTTTTTTGCTGCAAAGTAGGCTCCTAAATCCATTTGTCTAGGAATTAAATGTCATGACCTAGGGGTATTTTTGATGACAATGTCCATCAGTCTATAATAGGGGTGTCAATAATCTATTACTCCCGGGCCACACTAGCAGTAAGCCTGACGTACAAGGGCCATTTACTACTGCTTAACATATTATTAAAAAACCGGAGACACTGCTGCAATCTAGTGGCAGGATGTGGGATGCAGTCACAGGAGGCTGTGCAGCAAGTCTCCGCTACGATGGTGTTTCTCTGGACTGCACATGAAAACGGAGGCACAAGGTATAAATGAACTGGAGTTACACAAGATGTATTATGCACCAAATGGAAGTGTCCCAGCCAGGGCCATTTTTCCAGGTGGGCAGCCACCCGGGGTGCCGCATACCCTTGAGAAGAGTGGGCGCCGGCCAACAAAAAAAAACAGGCTGGCGGTTGGCATCTACTTTGCCCGACCAATTTAAAACGGCCTTGCAGGGTTGGCAGCTGGACACAAACTGCACAGGTGCTTCTCCGGGAAAGCAGGGAGAGTAATGACTCATTCCTGCTTTTTTCCCTATCATTGTATATACAACGCTCAATGAGCACTGTATATACAAATCAGCCGCACAAGGGGTGTGTGATGCAGCATTGTCATCACGCCCCGTGTGATGCTTAGTATTTAGGCCAGAAGATCCCAGGAGCAAAGTCCCGGCATAAGCTGCGTGATAGCGTCATGCCGGTCACTAGCTACCGGAGCTGCCACTCTATAACCTATTGGGAATTGGTTTTTGGACTGCCTGGGGATTAATAATTGAGCCCCTATTTCCCCAGACCTGAACCCAATTGAGAGTCTTTTGGACCACCACGATCATGTTGGCTCTTTGGATCCTCACCCACGCACCCTCCAGCAGCGGTGGGATGGTTCCATATATCGGTGACAACCTACCAGGATCTTATTGAGTCATTCCTAGCCCATCTGCTGTTCATGCTGCACATGGTGGTTAGTTTGGATAGAAGGTCATAATAATGTGATTCCATTGTGTAGTTTTCAGAGCCCAAAGCCCACAAAAAAAAAAAAAAAAAGCCAAAACACAGAACCGTTTATAAGTGTTACTGATTATTAAGAATTCGAATACAGATCAGCTAGACATAGTTCTTTTTGCAATGTTGAACATGTTCTTGTTTTACTCATTCTCTTCTTTACGGCACTTTGTTTTGATTACTTTAGTGACCATCATGCTGGATTCTTTTATTTGGCTGTCTCCACTCTAATCCATTGAGTTCATTGCCAAGCTCATTCACCCCCAGGGCCAGCCCTTTCCAAAGCCCTATGCAAATTCATATCACGCAGTTTGTCAAGGAAAGCTCAGCGGTTTTAGCCAGGCAGGGCTTTGCAAAGCAGGTCATTTGTGCACCAAATAAAAGAGAAATCACATACACATGGGCATTATAGAAACAGCATGAAAAGAGGCCAGGTTTGGGCTATTTTATATACTTGGCCATGATGTAATAATTCCCTACACCAAGCTAAGACAGCTCATTAGGAAGAGAAGCTACTAACAAATGCTTATTTTTATAGCCCAAATGCATTCTGTAGCAGTTTACAAACTCAATGGGGGCATGTAGAAAAAAGCTTCAACATTAACCCCTTAAGAACCCAGCCTGTTTTGACCTTCCTGACACAGCCCTATTTTTTAAATCTGACATGTGTCACTTTATGTGAGAATAACTTTTTGACACTTTACCTATCCATGTGATTCAGAGATTGTTTTCTCGTGACACATTGTGTTTTAAGTTAGTAAGAAATTTTGATCCATACAATCCTTGCTTGTTTGTGAAAGATATAAAAATTTCATGAAAATTTGCGTTTTGAAAGTTGCAAAATTTCTGTGTGCACGACATAATTATTCACCACAAAAAATTTTATAACCAGCATCTACCATATGTCTGTCTACTATAGGTTGGCATCAATTTTTTTTTTTTTTTTTTTTTTTACAACATTAGAAATTTAGTAGTAAATTTCTCACATTTTCAAGAAAATTTGCAATATACATTATTTTAGGGACCAGTCCAGTTCTGACGTGGCTTTGAGGGGCCTGCATGTTAGATACCCCCATAAATGACTCCATCTAAGAAACTAGACCCCTTAAAGTATTTACAACAGTGTTTAGAAGTTTGATAACCCTTTAGGTATTTCACAGAAATTAAAGCAAAGTGGAGGTGAAATTTCAAAATTTCACTATTTTTGAGATTTTTCAATATTTATCCATTATTCACTGGAATACGGTAAATGTGACTAGATAAATGCAACATAATATCAATTCCCCCAGGTCTGCCGTTTTTAGAGATATCCCATATGTGGCCCTAGTGCATTATTTAGCTCAACCATAAGTCCCAGAATAGGAGGAGCACCTACTGGACTCTGGGGTCTCATTTTCAATACGATTTTATTGAGGCCATTTCAGGTTTGAGGACACCCTAAGGTGCTAAAACTTAATAAACACCCCTAAAAAGACCCCATATTGGAAACTACCCCCCTTAAGGAATATAATCCAGGGGTGCATTGAGTATATAGACCCCACAGGTGATTCACAAATTTTTCTTTAGCATTAGGCTGTGAAAATAAAAATTTTTCCAATAATCTGCAATTTTAGCTAAAAATGTTTTATATTTACATGGAATCCTGGAAAAAAGAACCCCAAAATTTTGTTACGCAGGGCCCTTCCAAGTTCGGCAATACCCTACATGTGGGTGTAAACTGCTGTTTTGGGCGCATGGCAGGCGTACAAGGGAGGGAGCGCTATTTGGCTTTTGGAACGCAGATTTTGGTGGGGCCATGTCGCATTTGCAAAGCCCCCAAAGTAGCTGAACAGGTGAAACCTCCAGAAGTGGCCCCATTTTGGATTCAACACCCCTCAGGGACCTCATCTAGGGGTGTACTGTGCATTTTGGATGCACTGGTGTTCCATAGTTTTTTTTTTAGCATTGGGCCATGCAAATGGGGGGAAAAAAACGCAGTTTGGTCATTGTTTTTTGGCTTTCAATTTTACAGCGTTCGCCGTGCAGTGTAAATGACAGGATAACTTTACTATGGAGGTAGGTACAGTTACATTGATATAGATTTTATATAGTTTTTTCTGTTTTACTTCTTTTACACAATAGAAAGGTCTATAAAAAATTGCGTTTTTATGTTTTCCTATTCTGACAGCCATAACTTTTTTATTTTGCTGTGTGCAGAGCTGTGTATGGGCTTGTTTTTTGTGGATGAGTTGATGTTTTTATTGGTACAATTATGGGGTGTATATGACGCTATGTTTTTGTGAGACGTTTTGAACATAATACAGCAATCTTGGTAGTGTTTTTTATTTTTATTTTTTATGGCGGTCACTGTACGGTATATATGACATGCTAGCATTACTCAGCAGGTTGATACGATTACAGAGATACCAAATTTGTATATTTTTTTTTGTGTTTTACTGCTTTTATACAATAAAAACACTTCTATTCAACCAGGAAAACATATTTTTGTATCGTCATAGTCTGAGAGCCATAACTTTTTTAAATTTTTCTGTGTTTGGAGCTGTGTAGGGGCTTATTTTTTGCAGCATGAGTTAATGTTTATATTGATATCATTTTTGGGGGGACAAGGCTTTTTGATTGCTTTTAAATCCATTTTTTGTAAGGCAGGGTGAAGTAAATACTGCAATCCTAGTAGTGTTTTTTTTACTTTATTTTTAACAGGACTCACCATGCAGTATCCGTGATAAGTTAGCTTTACTCTTTGGGTCGACAAGATTATGGCGATATCCTGTTTATATAGTTTTTTATATGTTGAAGCACTTTAAAAAAAAAAAAAAAAAAAAAAGTGTTTTTAGTGTGCAAAACAATATTTATGCATCGCTGTCTTCTGAGAGCTATACATTTTTTATTTTTCCGTATACAAAGCTGTGTAAGGACTTTTTTTTGCGGGATGAACTGATGTTTTAATTGTTTCAACTTTGGCGTTCATACGAGTTTTTGATCGCTTTTTATTCCATTTTATGTGCTGCGGTATGAACAAAAATCTTAATAATGTGATTTGTTTTTTGGGTTTTTTTTTATGGCGTTCAGCGTACGGGTTAATTAGCATTATAGATTTATAGGGCAGATGGATCGCCCATGGAACAAAATATGGTACTTTATTTTTGTCTTTTTTGGGGGCGTTGCCGTTTGTAAAGGGGAAAAGGGTGGTTTTACGTATTTTTTTTTTTTTTTTTTGTTTGTTTAGGCCCCCCTTTACACGGCTTATTTTCCGACAGATTGGCCCGTATTCGGCGCCGGGTTTTCGCTTCAATACGGCGCCAATCCGTCGGAGTCATTACGGTAATCCATGCTCTCAAGAAAAGTGATTCCTCGCTCCTTCCCGCTCGGCAAACTCCCGGGGGGAGAAAGTGACAAAGACATATTTAGGCGCGGGCACGCCGTAAACAATGCATTGTCTTTGGGGCCCGGAGCGGCGCCCCCCCCCGCCTCCCCGGCCCCGCCCCCGTCCCGCCCCCTTTTTCCGGCGGGTTTGGGCTCATACGGCTCACAAATCCGTCGGGAATAAGCCTGTGAACACGGCCCTTTTTACGTTTTTTTTACTTTTTTTTTTTTCATTTTTTTTTTACTTTTTCACATTTTTTTTTTTTTCTTTTTTCCCCTTTTTTTTTTTTTTTTTTTTTACTTTTCCCCCTGGGATTTGAATGAGGATCTTTAGATCTCCATTCAATAGGAATCAGTATAGTTGTTGTATGACTGGTTCCCATGACAACTGTCAGTCCGATCCCCGGGGCCCTGCCCACAAGCACGGCCGGGCACGGGCGGCACAGACAACCCGAAGGCTTTTATGCCTTCCCTCGTCAGCACACAGCAGCCCACGTCTACCTTAGTTATTTGCGACCCATCGTCGCGATATTTAAGGGGTTAACCCCCCCCTCCCCTCCCCCCCGGGGTGATCTCTGTCCCGGGGGACGCCGGGTGTCACTGTAATATACATTTTCACCCCCCGCCGGGCGCGGTTGCTTTATAGTTAGCGCGATTCTATAGGGCAGATGCGTATCGCCGCGGGCAAAGGGAACTTTAACGATCTGGACGTTGCATTCGTAAAGGAGTTAAGGGAATGGTAGACTACTTTATTTAATTTTTTACTTTTCTTTCTTTTATTTTTACATTTTTTTATTACTTTTCCAACCATAGATTTGAATTTAGAAAATATCATTAGATAGGAAAACATGTGTTTCTATACTCCATGATTAACGTCCAGTCACGTTCTGGTACCCTAAAGACCCAGGGGACCGTTTGGATCTGATGAAACCAGAAACTTTTGTGCTGGCGTTAACATAAGTATACCCACACGTGTTTCCAAGACGCGCGATTTTTGCTCAATTTATACTTGCGACCGAAAGTTGGATATTTTTAAATCTATGAATCTGGGGAAGATGGGAAGTATTAAATAGTTATTAAATAAGTGACAGTCCGTACCGTAATTTAAGTTGAAGCTTCAGAGACGTTATTACTAGGGGGTATAACCCCAAGACTGAGTTGATGCTAAGGAATTTAAGGGGTATGGTAGAAAAAAAACTTTTTTCCGTATTCATTGTTAAAAAATCCAACCCATTTCAACTAGTATAATTGAAAAACAGTAGTAAAGAAATTTGGGTATATTATTTATGTCCAAAAAGTTCTGGATTTATAGATCCAATGCGGAAACTGGGATTCATGAATGGGAAATTTTTGGCTGTGTTTGTCATATATATCTATGGGAGTTCTGAATATAGTAAAGTACACTTGCTCGGCCATATTAAAATCGGCCATAAAAAAAGAATGGGAAGAACTGTGCAAGCGCTGCCATCTACCCATTCTCCAAGGCTGGCTCGTAGCAAGCTATGATCCGGCCTTTGAAAGAAATTTTGCTAAGTGGCAAAACCCCTTTAAGGAGCGAGTAAGAATGCAGTGAAGGAGTAAGGGCCCTGCTCACAAGAGCCTACAATCCATGAACATTGAGAGAGACCATAACTGCCAAACTCATAACTCTCTTAAATCAAAAACCTTTATTTCAGCGGTTATCAACAGCAAAAGCCGCTGCCGGAGATACTTTTCTCTGCAAAAAGCCACTGTGGGAAAAAAGTAAGTCTTGAACTGTCCTCCAATCTTTCAATTGAACTGCCTCATGGCCAGATGTAGTCTGATTTCCAACCCCACCACTTTAGCAAAACTGCCCTAACTAAAGTCACCAATGCCTCATGTCACTATTCTGTGCTGCTCCTTCTATATCTGTCCTGTGCCTTTGAGGCAGTTGATCATTCCCTTCTATATTCCCTTGGCATCACAGATTTGGCTCTTTCCTGGCTCTCCTCTTACTGTCCACTTTCACTCCACCTTCCTCTCACGCACTTTGTTTGGGTCCCTCAGGGGTCAGTCCTGGGCCCTTTCTATACTCATGGCATCACAAGGATTTCAGTACCAGTTACATGCGGAGGACAATCATATCTACATCTCTGGCCTGGATGTTAACTCACTGCTTTCCAGGATCCCAGAATGCCTATCACCTATATGTTCTTTCTACTCCTTCAGCTTTCTCAAACTCAATACGGAGAAAACGGAGTTCATCACCCCACCTTCCCCATTCAACTCAATCTCTACATCGGATCCCGGTCAATGGCTCCACGCTGTCGCCATCACCACAAGTCCACTGGCTTGGAATATCCTTTCATTCTGCCCTGTCTTTCAAACTACACATCGAAGCCCTGATTATCTCCACCTGAAAAACACTTCCCAAATCCAGAATCTGACTTTGACTCTGCAAATATTCTTGTTCATGTCCTCATTATTTCCAGTCTAGAGTACTGTAACATCCTTCTCTGTGGTCTCCAGTCTAGTACTCCTGCTCCTCTTCAATCCACCTTCAACTCCCTCTCCTCATTACTCCTCTTTCTCTACCCTCTGTCCACCCCCAACCATCTCCCTTAATATCCAGATACCTCCCCTCTGCTTTCCTCTTATCAGCTCCTCACACAACTATCTCCAAGATTTCTCCCATGCTTTCCCCATACTCTGGAACTCACTACCCGAACACATTAGACTTTCATCCACCTTTACAACTGTCAAAAGTACTCTGAAAACCCATCTCTTCACAGTAACCTGCAATTTACAAAGACCCTTCTCCCACCACATTATAGCACACACATCTCTGTCCCTCACCTTCTGTCTCCTCCCTCCTCCATTGTAGATTGTAAGCTCACTTAAAATTAATCACCTTATCGAAAAGAATACAGTGGTGAAAAGAACAACAAATCCTACTACCATACTCAGGGACTAATTTTCACGATTACCTGCCCCTAACAAAAATCCCTATTGTCATATATCTCTCATAGGTCGAGTAATCGTCCTGACAAGGACAGCCCAGCCTTAAAAAGCTCGCCCTACTTAATGCCTGTAATGTCCCTAGATGTTAATTATATATGTGACCAGTAAACGACAGTGACCCTACAAATGAATATATATAATCATATAAAAAATTATCCTCCACACCAAACCATATGTGTAAGGGTCAGACTCTATACATATATGCAGGTTTAAACCGCCGGGTCACATATGGATATAAACATACAACCTGATCTTCATCCTCACGCATAAGTACTATACATCCCAACGAGTTTCCCCCCCCCCCCCCCTATGGATGCCCGGGGGTTCATCAGGGGATTCCTCACAAGCTCCAATCAGCATAAATTGGTAATATGATAAATAATGGATATCGGCAGCAGGTAAATGATGTCCCACCACGCGCAGCAATTTAAACCTGCATATATGTATAGAGTTTGATTCTTACACATATGGTTTGGTGTGGAGGATAATTTATGTGATTATATATATTACATTTGCAGGGTCACTGTCGTTTACGGGTCACATATATAATGAACATCTAGGGACATTACAGGCATTAAGTAAGGCGAGCTTTTTAAGGCTGGGACGTCCTTGTCGGGACAATTACTCTACCTATGAGATATATATGACAATAGGGATTTTTGTTAGGGGCAGGTAATCGTGAAAATTAGTCCCCGAGTATGGTAGTAGGATTTGTTGTTCTTTTCACCACTGTATTCTTTTCGATAAGGTGATTAATTTTAAGTGTATTGAATAAAGGTTGTATTTTAGAGTTTTTTGATTTGCTAGCAAAATATTTTCAGTGACTTTTTGATGTGCGCAAATCTTTAGTATCACTTTTTGGTAAGGGTTAGTCTTTTTTTACATTGAAAGCTCCCATGGGCAGGGTCCTCTCTCCTTGGGTTTCAGTTTAATTTAAGAGAAAGCTGATCGTCAAAGATCAGAAACTCATGTATCGGGGTTTATTTGTTAAAATGTTAATTGGTTGAAGCACTGTCCAGAATGCCTGATATTTGCAGATCAGTTTCCTCTTCAATTGCACTTTACACCCCCAGTAAATAAAATTTTCTAATGTACAAATAAAACTGTATTAAATGGGGTTCTCTGGGACTCTCTTTTTATTGGTTATAGAGCTCACAACTTAATTATACTGAACTTTGGAATTGATTCACCTGTTCTCCTTTGCAAAACCAGGCAGAGAGCCTTTTACTCCCCTACTTCCTGCAAACCATGTTTCATCCATTGATCACATGGCCTCAATGGACGTTTTGTCATCACTCAGTGGGGGTGCTTTGAAGCCCAGCGCAGCTCAGAAACACTCCCCTGTGGTGGCGTGACCTGAGCAGAGAAAGATGTGGCTGCTTCTAGTAACTCTGTCACTATTTGAGCAGAGATGCTGACAGGAATCTAATGTAAAGAGCTTGAGGGGAAGGTGTTATACATGTGGACACATACACACTTGCAGTGATAACTAGGTGTACATAGTGACTCATCACTTCCAGCTGCCTTCAATATTGTGAACCGGTTTTAACTTTTCTGATAGGAGATGTCTTTTTGATACATTTGCTCAAACAGGCCTTTTCACCTGGTCAAAAGCCTTGTATTGTTTGATTGGCTGATTGTGCATTAGGACCTCTGAGATTATCCATCAGCAGTCAGAAAAAAAAAAAAAATCTACCTACTGCTTTTTATATAGTAGTGCTTTAAATGCTTTTATATAGTAGGTAAAGCATCATGAGATGCCACCCTGACATCACTGGGTGCAGGGATGATGACACATCCCCTACAGCAGGCACACAGCTTTCCCATGATTATTAACTGATTGCTGTGGGGGATGTGACATCGTCCACCTTTCTTGGATGCTAGATAGGCTATCCAGTGTACAGGAAAGCTGGGTGATGCCACATTTCCCACAGCAATCAGAGCTTCAATGAAGGGATAGCTGTGTATCTGCTGTGGTTAATGTACAGCACATACATAGAAATATATAAACCAAATTATATACCTTTCTACATGTATTACATATAGGAGAGGAAATAATGTTTTTTTTTTACACCATGTTACAAACGGTTTGGTGCACTGTACTACACACAACCTGCTGCAGGCAACCAGGAAGTGAACTGGAGCAGTGATGTAGGGGCATGAGGTGTACATGTCTGAGAATGATGATGTAAGGGTGTACTGGGCAGGGCCCAACAGTGCTAGGAGGATTAGCGGGTGGGTGCAGGAAAGTCCTAGATTGTAACTGAAATGGAATCTGGGACTTTTAGGAAAGAGATGCTGGAGAGCTACTGACCCTCCCACAAGCAGGAAGTTGCACTGTAAAAAGTGTATCTTATGATAGATGAATAAGGAGGCAAAAAGAAAGAAACAAAACACATGAAGGTAGTGGGATATCTTTACTTTTCCATATAAATGCTGCTTATAGTGTTCTATGATATCATTACAGTCCGGAATAACCTCTAACATAATATGACATTAAAACCTTTTTGCTCCTAAGACATACTTGCCAACCCTACCAAATGGAGACTCCCAGAAAAAAAGGGGAATCCACTCAGGGTACCGGAAAGTCTCTGGGGTGTTCCGCAGATGGTGCAGGTTCAGAAGCTGTGCCCACACCATCCACAGGGGAGTTGGCTGTAATGTAAGAGGTTGATAATTGGTTTACAGGCGGTTTTCAAATCCGAAAACCGTCTGTAAAAACGACTGAAAACCTGTGCCGTGGGGATAAGCCCTAAAACTTCCAACAACACATGACTTATTTTACATCCCATGTTACAGCTCCGTTCTATCCTTGAACACCACTCACAATTCTGCCAAGTGTCACTAAAGAGTCAACAAGCTCCTATAGTGCAGTCAGACAGTGAAAGGTGGCCATACAACCTCACTAGCTGGCAGCCATGTGCGGTTCTGTAGAGCTTGTATGTGTTCTCAATACAGAGAGGGGATTAAACCAATGCCAGACACCTCTGAAAGCAAGAAGATCACATGTTGAAGCCTGATGTTAGTTTTGTTTGATGATAGCTGTCAGAAAAGAGTTGGCACACCTCCATGCATGAGGTTGGCGAGGTGTGCCCACTTCACGCTTATGTATATGGGCATCTGAAGAGTCTATTCTTAGATAGTTGTACAGAACCTACTATAACAAGGTGCTTCCACATATGCTGGCTTCAGATCTCTTCCAGCATCTCCAGCTAGTCTGTACAGAGCTCAGGTGATTGGTATCCTGGAAACAGAGCATCATCCTATGGAAAAATGTTCAGACCCAATAAAGGGCCCCAGAAGAAGGCATTTAAATTTGGAGTTATTAATTTTCAAATAACCTACTAGATACTATTAATGGTATAACCTGTATGTTCGTCAACAATGAAATTGCAACCCCAAGAAGCATAAGCTATAAGGTCATGCAAATCTAGGAGATAGAAGGTGTCGCCAAGATCTGCAAATGGTGAATTTTTCAAGCACCTAGTTCCAATATATCAAATCACAGAAGCTATAAAATATCAAGAGTCGAATTTAAAATATAACTTTTAATGTGTAACAATTAAAATAGACAAAAAATAGAAATCCTAGAGCATTAAAATGTAAAAACGATAGATAACCTTTATCGTAGGGATATCAAAAATATCTAGTAGAGTATATATCTGGCCTGCCTAAATAATCAAAGGTTTATATACTCAACCTAAATAGAGAATGGCGCTACAATCAGCAAAGACTTACTGGTTGACTCTCCAGGAGTGGGGCCGCTGAAAAAGATAAAGGGTTAGCAGATAAGCTTTCCCCATTTCATCCTGCACATAACCCCTATAAAAGACAGAAATCGCCCCGAAAAGGGCGACCCCACACCGCTGATCTTATCTGCATAATCACACAGAGCATAGCCAGATATGTATAGTCTGATATGGTTGCTGGTAAACAGCACTTAATAATCCAAGTTCCGACGCATTTCCCCCTGAGACAAAAACATCAGGGTTCCTCAGGAGACAATAGATAAAGGTGGCATATGTCGGCAACACATTTACTCATGACGGAGTGATGAAACCAGAGATATTGGATGCCCCATATGTATCTGGATTTGCTCTGTGTGTATAGGGTGATAGTGCATATAGGGTCAGCAGTGTGGAGCCGCCCTTTCAGGGGCAATTACTCTACGGTTTATAGGGGTTAAATGCAGGGTGAAATAGGGAAAGCTCACCTGCTACCCCTTTATCTTTTTCAGCGGTCTCCTGGAGAGTCAAGCAAGCAGCGAGTTACACATTAAAAGTTACATTATACCTTAGAACCTCGATATTTTGTAGCTTCTGTGATTTTATTTTTGTGGGTCCGCAAGTTATTTTGTAGGCTGTTGCTCTAGGATATCGTAGTTCCCATCTATAACATGTGGGAGCAGCATAAAGATCAGATTAAAAACAAAAAGTTTAAATTCTCAAAAATGGGATCCTGAGGTTTGGGGATTATTGTGTGAGTCCTCCTATTTGTTGACATGCCAGTTATCACCACTTGTCACAAACTGAAAGGGACAGAATCATTGGACTGAGACCCTGTTCTGTCACTCCAGCAGATCACTACACACCTAGACTGAGAGGTCAACATTGTTCAATGCTGAATGTCTCAATGACTAACTGTAATAACAGCAAAAGGTGCCTGGAGGTGAACCTCTGCACAGATGGATCATCTGGAGGAATGGAGCATAGTGATCCATTCTGTACTGCAAGTAACATTGCACATCACATCCAAAGCCTAGGGCGGCACTACAATGGGCTCCATGCCAGACATCCAGCACCAAATGTCCCACTGACCTCATACCACAGTTCTCAAAGACCGTCATGGTGAGATTGGTCTGGAGACCACATAGGCAAAGCCATGAAGAGGCCTTCACATGGGAATGTCACACTGGTCTTACTCTTGGGATTATGGTTTGGGTGGCATAATGCATGGTGGCCTGACCCCTCCAATCAGTATTCCAGAAATACGGACAGTACAGCAAGACAACAAAAATCGAAGCCTTGCAGATTCTTGCCACATATGCCATGGTGTATTTATTGGTTTGAAAAATATGCAGCAAGAACTTGGCTATGTGCACATGAAGCTACCTCTCCAAAGCTAATTCCATGGCAGAAACCCTACTCTCAAAGAAATAAATTACAGCTTTGCACCTTAGGCCATGTCACCTCTGGACATTGCACTTTTAAATAAATTCCTTAGTTTAAAATCAGGCCGATTGTGCCATATAGGATCCATTTATCTGGTATGGGAAAATAGGTTGGAGACCTTTATCCAAAAAATAATATATGATTATTAAATGGACAAAAACCACCATGGGCACCCGTCCTACTCTTTGAACAATCTGCATCACACCTCAAACTTGGGGGCCAGTGGGCAGAATCTGGTCCACCACAGCTTAGACATTGAGCAACGATAGACAAGTTCTGGACACAGCCTTTAACTTTCCACATAAGATTCAGCCAGAGCTTGTTGGAGGCAGTGGTGCCAAGAGAGGAAACAGATCCCATCTTGGATATGAAGTTCTGGTGTGGTTAACAGCTCAAACGGTAACAGCTCAAACGTAGTGCACTGTTCTGACAGAATTACCCAGGCCCCCCTTGCCATACTCCCAGGTGCTAAAGAGTTATACAATCTCTAACGATTTCTTGGCCCCTTACTGGAACACTATGGCCTTTGGGTAACCATAATGCCAATGTGGCCTTCAGTGAAAAAGAGTTTGACACCCTATCAAGACCATGTTTTAGGAAGGATGGTGATTCCCATATCAGGTCTTTGCTTATCATTTTGGAAGTCTTGATATGACAAAAGCCTCTTAACAGACAATTTGTATTTAGGATTATGTTCTTGTTGACCATTCGTGTTACTTATTACTACAATAGTCCTTAAATTATAAAGCTGTTTTTTATTCTATATTTTTAATGTACTTTTTCCATTGAATTGCTGTTGAGATAGCAAGTAGCATAGAAAAACCTCCCTCTGTTTCAGGGAAGGTATAACACTCTTTTCCGCAGTGATTTCTAGAGTTAAATCCTGAAACCCATGGAATGTACTCAGCACGGTTGAAAATCAGGGTTTCCTGGTCTCTAGGCTTTTTAAGTGAGCCAGTAGAATGTTAGCAGCTGCTACTAGATTGTTCACAGCTGCTGGTTCTGTACAAAAGGGGTATAAACTAAATCTATATATTGTAATCCGAGTCCTACACTGGATAGAATTTTAAGCACCCAACACAAGCAAATATCGCCTAGAGTAGGAGTCAGCAACTACTCCTCCTGCTGTGGAGATTAACAGCAAAAATTCGCTATTTTACAGGCCAGTAAAACATGTTGTGACATTGTCATTGATTTGGAAGTCAAGATAAACATCTATTAGTTCAAAAACACACACACACACACATATATATATATATATATATATATATAAAATATATATAATATTATATATAATATATATATATATATATATATATATATATTTTATATATAATATATTATATATATATAAAAAACAATTTGAACACTAATTGAACTGAATGAGGGACACCAGTCAATGCTCTGAATTAACACTCTAAGACTTGGTTCACATCTTTGTTGGAGGTTCTGTTCAGAACTTCCGGTGCAAAAGGTGAAAACAGAAGTCAAGGGATCCATTTCACAACAATGGGAACCGTGGTGGAAACCCAATGGACCCATAGTGATTGATAAGGTCCGCTGGGTTTACACCATGGTGTCCATCATCGAGACTGAAAAAAATAGCACAGCAACCTGTGAAACGGATTCCATGGCTTCCGTTTTCACCACTGCAGAGGTTCCGAACAACCTCAGCCGCAAGTGTGAACCAAGCCTAATTTGGCTGTGGAATGAGAAGGCTAAAGAAACTAAAAGGTGGCCGGACATCCTACCACAGGATCTAGTGTAATCTCCTCTTCATGGAGTTTACTTTACAGTAAGTTTTAATCACTTTATTAAAAGGGTTTTGCCACCATAGACAACAATGGCATGTCGTTAGGATATACCATCATTGTGTGATATGTTCGGGTCCCAACTCTGGGACCCGCATCTATCTCGGGAATGGGCCCTCGAATCTCTCTGTCCAGACTGGAGAGTCTTTAGCGCTTGGGTACGACTCTCCATTCTGTTCTATGGGAGTTCCAAGCAGAGCCGGACGCACCGATTGGCTGTACTCAAATCCCAGATTGGAATGGAGAGCGACTGCGCACACGCGGCCAGTTCTCCAGCCGGCACTGCGAGTGGCGGCCATGTTCCCCACTCATGGCAAAACCCCTTTCAAAACTGCAGGTAAGGTGCTAGAAGTATCTACAAAAGTGTATCTGTAGTGTGGTATAGCTGAATTTTGGTTCTCCCTCCTCTTGACTGCTTACTACAAACCAATACAGTGTAAAGTTCTACTATTTTTGAGTAAATGTCAGATCACTTTATAGTCAATGGAGTCCAGCAGGTACCGCTGGTGTCCGTTACGTGACAGATCTTTCAGTACCATTATGTTTGTTGTTCTGCTCCTTTGATGGATCACAACAGGGGACACAACTGAAGAAAGGAGTTTTCTTACCATGCAGTTTCACAGAGCCACAGCCTGCTTCAGACTCTCTGGTCAGGCCATGTGGGGGGGAGGGGGGGGAGGGAGAGGGGAATACCTCTATAGCAGTGATTAACATGATCAGTTCTGCTAATCTTAGCTATCCCTGTTATAGTGACAAGACTGCAGGAGATTTGTAATCTGTAGTACACACGGCTACAGAGCTCTACAGAATGAAAACTTTTAATTTAGTTTAGTAAACTGCTAGAGATAAGACTGCAGAGAGTGATGGCAGCTTAGAGCAAGGAGAGGAGGTGAGTAACCACAGAAACATGTACAGAGGAGATACATTTTTTCTCAGGAGATAAAGAAGATCAAAAGAGCAATATACTTGGTAATAGTCTTCATTTCCCTTTTCACATAAGTTAAAAGCTAATTGTGGTGAGAAAACCCCTTTAAGCAGACAAAGAGGTCAAGCTCCTTACAATCTATCGATGGCATGTATCCATCAATCCAATGCTAGGACTATGGGCACATATGACTGGTGGTGAGAAATGAGTCAAGTCCTAGCAGGGCTGTGGAGTCGGAGTCGTGGAGTCAGAGTCGGTGCCTATTTTGCAGGAGTCGGTGTTGTTATAAAATTGACAGACTCCAAAAATATATAATTAGTTGCTACCGTTAGTTCAATCTAGTGCCAAGAGCAAGAGGAATATCTTCAGCCTCATCACATGAGGAGTGTAATTGATGACATGGAGTAGGCAAAGTGTTGCCACAGGAGAAAAGATTCCGCTCCTATAGCAAACAGACTGACCAGATTTCAGCAAAATTCTTCATCTGCTTTCAAAGAAGTAGAAGAGTTCAACCATTCATCAGACCTGACTGTGCCTGAGGCCCTTTATACCCTGACATTGTTAGAGATGTTGCCCCTGTGGTCACCGCTTTGCCCCCAACCCAAGTTAGTGTAGAGAGGCCGTTCTCTAGCCTGGAAATAATGAGATCAGATGTGACGTCATCTAAGAAGGAAGCAGTATTACTTCTCAGAACAAATGCTCCACAAAGGTTATTCGGGACATTTTTGTTGAAAACTTTTTTTTCCCCCACTTCCTGCAGCGTTTTGCATACAGTATTTACAAAGTCGTATCATACAGTATTTTAAAGTCGTGTCCAATAAGGCTATTTTACACTGACAAGCAAAAGAGTAACACTGTTTTGAACTTTTGACTTGCTTTGAACGGGAGACTCACATCATTTTATAAGCCATCATCTTGGCTATCTCATACATAACTTTGACCTGCAACTATTTAGCATAAGCTTAGTTCAGCAGATTCTTGCATTGTTACCGTTTTGCTCCTGGTGGTGGGACAATCTTTTGCTTCTTGTATACTACAAATTACAACTTGTTCTCACATTACCTAATAGTTCAGTGTGTTATTAGGCTGATTCCCAAGTGAAAGGTCACTGGTTCGAGCAGCCATGAAGATTTCTCAAGAAAAAAGAAGCAGCAGCATCCAGCTCAACAATAATGTCTCTGGGCCAAGAAAATTGCCAAACTGCATCATGTGAGGCCTTGACAGCTGGAAGAATAGGAAATAAAGTCCGTCCATCCATTCAAAAGCCAAGAGGTGACATCCAAGGGAAATATCAGAGTCAACAAGTCGGTTCATCGCAAGGTCTATTAGTTCTAACACGACAAACAAGGCAGTGGAGGAGATTCATATGCTTCATAAAGAGTGAGATCACAGATGTCCATGCTAGCACCGGTCAATACGCATAACACAGGTCTGAAATGATGGCCCGGAAAAGGTGAAGAAGCTTCGACTTTAATCTCGTTATATGAAGCGTTGGCGAATAATTTACAAAAAAGTACAAAAGATGGAAGATTGGAAACAGATGTTTTGGAGTGATGAGATGAAAGCCAATAGACCATTCTCTGATGGGGTAAATGGGTTTGGAAAAATGGGGCTAATGGTCAAGAAATTTAAGAACTTAAGTTCGGTGGAGGAAGCCTGATATGGGGTTATTGGATACTTGACCAGGATCGATGGTGACCTCAATGCTGAGCTATATGTGAGTATTCTACAAGATGAGTTACTTCGCGCAGTTGATTACTATGGGTATCAAAAGGATGACATAATGTTCAAGCAGGACAACGACCCAAAGCATACGTCGAGATTGGCGAAGAAATGGTTCCATGACAATGACGTACAGCTGCTGGATTGTCCTCCACAGTCCCCAGACCTCAACCCAATCCAATATTTGTCAAGAGTTGAAGAAAAAGGTGTATTCATACCCAAGTGCAGTATGTACCAAGATTGGGAACGTATAGACGAGACCTGGGATTATATTTTGGTCAAGACATGCTTGAATCTGATGGAGAGCCCAGAAGGATTCAGGCAGTGCTGAAAGCCAAAAGGTGGATTAACCAAATACTAATAAAAATTAACATTTTGATTTTTAGGAGCAAAACCGTAACAATGCAGTTACATGACAAGAATCTGCAGAACTAAGGAGATGCTAAATACTTGCAAGTCAAATTTATATATAAAATAGGTAAGAGGACATAAGGCTCTGTTTGGGTGTTGAGCAGCGTTACGCTCCTGTCTCACACTGAATTAGGTACTGGGCTGCTCTCTTCAAGTTTGACTGAACTCTATCATTAATAAGAGTCCGGAGGTGCTCTACTGTCTCGTCCAAAATGGATTTACAATGGTTCTAAGTTCTACTTAGGCTTTATCATTATACGATGACTTACCCTAATTGACAATGGTTGCTTAATCCTGAAGGTCGTTATGCTATCCCATTTATGTTAGGATACTGCTCAGAACTTATAACATGATTGATGCAACGTTAGTAGTAGCTCGCAAAATTGTATCCGGTGAGAATTGTTTAAATTGATCTTCACTGTACAATGTGTATTTACTAATATTGATTTGCTGTTACTGGAAAATTCCAAATGACGACTTTATATTGTAACTGTTGTATTTTCAGTTGTCTATTTTAATAAAGCTTCTCTGAAAAACGCAAGATATGCAAGATGATTGTCTACAAAATGATGGTAGACTCGTGTCCAAAGCTGTAGTGGATGGTGAGATATGGAGCCTGAAAGTCAAAAGTTTAAAAATATTGTTACCATTTTGTCAGTGTATGTTCTACCTAAATAGTTTGATTATTGTATCATAAGGTGATAAACAGCCTGATGTTACCATTTTACTACAGTAAAGTTATCACTTAAACATGCGCCATGTATGAGCGAGTCGGGAGTCGGAGGTTTGGGAAATTGAGGAGTCGGAATCGGAGTCGGGGCTTTGGCTTGCCGACTCCACAGCCCTGAGTTCAGTATGGAGGCAGGATATTTCCTGGAGAGGAGACTGGTCGGCAGGGGAAGAAAACCGAAAGGGTGCAGTCAGAGAGCTCCAGCCCACAGGGAAACTCATGAAACAGGGTAGTAGATCCAACACTTCTTTAAAAAAATCCATGCATTTATTAAAGTCCCTTTAAAAATAGAACATTGAGAATCCTTGGTATAAATGAAGAAAAATCTGCTTAAAGGGGTTTTGCCGTGAAGAAAAATTGACGCGGGAAGTTTGTAAATTAAATAAACATTTTCACCATTCATCATTATTAAAAATTCTGGACCGTTTTTGTCTTAGATGCTCCGTTATTGATCCATTGTTTATAGCTCATCTCCAGGGTATATGACCAGGGCTGAGAGCTCCTCACTCCTGGTCGCACATGCTCAGACATCACCTCTCCTCTCAGGCAGCTACTGAGTGTTCAACCTCCAGGTGCTGTCATTCTACTCCCGTCCTCTGTACTCCTTAGTAATTAGTCAAACAGTGCAAATAAATAAAAAAGAAACCTCAATCAGGTCTGTGCATTGATAAAGAGAAATAAAATCCACAGGTTTGGTTCCTTCAGGGATTTGAACCGAGGACCCTTGTGCCTGGAGGCAAAAGTTTTACCTCTGAGCTACAATGTAGCTACTTACAGTTCTACACATAAAACAGACCTTTCTTTGACTAGAGAGAGGAATGGCCTGGTGGTGTCATCCTGCTAGGTCACATGATATACAATTCAAACACACAGAGCTGAACAGCTGGATACAGGAGGTATGAAAGGAGATCGTGGCAAAACCTCTTTAACCATTTTAGACACCAAAGTATCTTTGTTCACATTATACCAAGTAGTCACGTAAATTAAAATGAAATCCATTCCAATCACAAAGAAGAAAACCAGAATATAGTGCAATAAGAGCAAAGATCAGATAGGTATCATATGACAGGCTCACAGAACATCTAACATTAAAAAGTAAAAAGAGAAGGTTTAGATGCACAATGAGAAATGACAAAACTAGAATGAAAATTATTCCTAAAATTCAGGCCATTCAGTAACCTCGAATCTAGACGGGGCATCAAAATGCCTCCCAATTCAGAAAAGTATTATTCCCATCTCCTCCAGGTACGGATTTATTAAAACTTTCTATACCATAAAAGGAGAATGAGCACACGTCACCCCCATGTTTATCACAAAAATGTTTAACAATGCCTTGGATATGTTCGCTAATGCTAGTCTTGAGTTTCCTTGCTTTGCATCCAACCTAGCACTGCGTGCAAGAAATATTGTACATGACTCCTAAAAAATCACAATTCATAAAGTTTTTGATATGATATTTCTTGCGAACATGGAAGTAAACATGGAGGTTTTTTCAAAGAGGTTTTTTCACTGTTGGGGTACATGACGTAAGGTTTGTAAATGCCAAGATTTTTTTGTAGTTGGTTAAATTAAAAAGAATAGATAATAAAATACAACCCACAATGCATCCTCTTTTTACCACACATTTGACTCTTTTCCCTAAGGTTCTGTCTCGATACGAAATTGGTAAGAATTTAAAGAAGATTTTTGTAATATCTGTAAAGTTTGAACTATATGCAGTGCAAAGACAATAGCTCCTAACTCAGGGGTCTCCAACTCTAGTCCTCAAGCCCCCCCCCCCCCCCAACAGGTCATGTTTCTGGCTTTCCTTAGTATTGCCCAGGTGATTTCATTGTCAGTGTATTTTGTGCGATATTCTGAAAACATGACCTGTTGGTGGGTCCTGAGGACTGAAGTTGGGGAACACTGTTCTAAATGATCCCTTACCTGCATGGGGGTGGGCATAGAACAGGTCCTCTGTCTTTGGAAATTAGATAACGAATGAAATATAGTTGATACAAATTTTAGAATTCCTCTTTTTTAACCTCTGAGTAATACGTCGCCAAGAGGTCTCGCTTTGCTCATATTTCGACTGCTGGTTTTGCATGAATGGTATGCTTTGGCAACTTAGGGCATCCAAATTTGTATTCCTTTTTAAAGAAATCCTGAATCTACTACCTTGTTTCATGGGATACCTTTGCTGTTTGCCCACAGTATCCTTGCCCAAAGGGAAACTGCCAAAACTAATTCTAGGAGGTATGCATCATACAATAGACTAAAAATAGGTAATGGGCGAAAACGACAATACATATCCAGATGACACGAGGCACTCCTTATTTACTACATATATTACTCAGTAAGTATTAGCCTCTCATTCCCGGACACCCACTGCTTCCAGGACTGAGTCCACATGCCTCTTTGCAGTCCACCCTTCTAATTTACTTGGACCAAGCACTGTTGGAAACCAAGTGCTGAAAGACTTTTTAACAAGTTGTTTGGCCCTCGTTGGGAAGTCCTTTCATACAGTTCAATGCATTCTCCATAAGGAAGGAACAATCCTCCATACCACTGCTTGTCCCCCAAGTGGTGTGCTTTACATTAGTAGCCCGCATTAGTATGCCCGCACTGTGATAAACTGACAAACCAGCATTTGCTTGTAGGTCAACTGACCAGGGCATGTTTATGATGGCCAATGATGAGGGGAATCGAACGTTGAAGCCCGATCATTGCCCCATGTGAAAGGCCTTTGCTTTCCCATGCTTGCTGTTGCAATGACCTACCTGTGAGCGCTGAAGTCTCATTTTGGGTTTCTTCACTTAAAAAGCCACCAGATCAGGGGAACTGCCTCCCATAGAAAATGGACTGTGTTATCAAGATAGGCCAAGCCTCATGTAAATTACTGATCGGGAAATCGTAGACTATATTAATGAGGTTACAGGAGGATTCCCATCTTAGAAATTTATGGCATATCCCATGGATTTTCTATAAATGTCTGACACATGCAGGTCATTACAATGATATATGTTGTAAAGGTCGTCATATAAGATCGGAAAACCCCTTTAGTGCAGGCCTATAAAGTTGCTATATGTGCCTGGTCTTGTAGATCATCATTGCAGACCGAATCTGTAAGGGTGCGTTCACATGGCAAAGACCAAATATCAGTCGGATTTTCCAACTGGTATTTTGTCCCTTTTTTTTGGGCACGCTGGCTTTTGTCCGCAGTTTGCGCATTCAAACCGCCCCCCTATGTTCATCTTCTGCCCGATAACCATGCGTAAGAATGCAGATGTTCTAAGTATTTCATTATCCTGGCGGTGTCAAAAACCGTCCGGTGGAAAATCCATGCAGTGCGAACTACTGCACGGATTTTCTTTTTAAGTCTATGGGGGAGCGTTGCATATCTGTTTTCAGACGGTTTCTAAAACTGAACAAAACACCATGCCATGGGGACAAGCCCTAAGTGACTGGCCTGCATGATTTCATTGCAGATGCCCAGTATACAGTAACAGGACATGTTACACATATTCAGACAGAGGCCTTCAGAGTATGTACTATATGAATTGATGGTATACCACCTTGTATTTTCACCCCATTACCTTAATCCCTACAGATATAAACTCAAGTAATATATTGAATTCCTGCATTCATCTTCAGATCACCCTGGGGTACTCTTGCCATTATATACCAGTGATTCAGTCACTCATCCAGCTGTACTGGGTAAAAGCGAAAAGTAGAAAACAGGGCTGTGGAGTCTGAGTTGGTAACTATTTTGCAGGAGTCGGAGTCGCCATAAAATGGACCGACTCCGACAATATATAATAAGTTGGACCAGTTAGCTCGATGCAGTACAAAGAGCAAGAGGAATTGGGTCCGGCCAGTGCTACTGCTCCCATATCTTCATCCTCATCACATGAAGAGTGTAATTGATGACATGGAGCAGGCAAAGCGCTGCCCCAGGGGAAACGATTCCGCGCTCATGGCAAACAAATTTCAGCAAAATTTTTCACCTGCTTTCAAAGAAGTAGAAGAGTTCAACCATTCATCAACAATGACTGTGGCTGAGGCAATTCCTTTATACCCTGACATTGTTAGAGATGTTGCCCCTGTGGTCACCGCTTTGCCCCCAACCCAAGTTAGTGTAGAGAGGCCGTTCTCTAGCCTGGAAATAATGAGATCAGATTTGAGGTCCTCTATGCAGGATCTGATGGAGGCAATACTATTTCTCAAAACAAATTCAGAGACTCCACAAATGTTCCTGCAGTGTTTTGCATATTTACAATTTTTTTGTGTTCTAAAGTCATGTCCAATAAATATATTTTACACTGACAAGCAAAAGGGTAACAATGTTTTGAACTTGTGACTTTCAGGCTCCATATCTCTCCATCCACTACCGCCTTGAGACTCCGGTAATTTTATTTACAGTCATCTTACCGATCTTGTACATAAGTTTGACTTGCAAGTATTTAGCATCTGCTTAGTTCTGCAGATTTCCTGTAATTGTATTGTTACTGTTTTGCTCCTAAAAATCAAAATGTTAATTTTTATTATTTTGTTAGTATTTGGTAAATCCACCTTTGGTTTTCAATACTGCCTGAAGCTTTCTGGGCTCTGAATCAGATTCAAGCACATCTTGACCAAAATCTGATCCCAGATCTCTTCTACACGTTCCCAATGTTGGTGCAGACTGGACTTGGATACAAATACAGCTTTTTCTTCAACTCTACCCACAAGTGTTCAAAAGATCAAAACATTGTTACCCTTTTGCTTGTCAGTGTCTGTTCTACCTAATATCTTGATTATTGTATCATAAGGTGATAAACAGCCTGATGTTACCATTTTACTACAGTAAAGTTATCACTTAAACATGCGCCGTGTATGAGGGAGTCGGGAGTCGGAGGTTTGGGAAATTGAGGAGTCGGGGCTTCGGCTTGCCGACTCCACAGCCCTGGTAGAAAAGCCCAGACGCGGAGGGAAACCTGTACAAACAAAGAGCGTCATCTCAGCAGCACCTACAAGTCAATTCAACTACAAATTGACACCACATAGGTGAACTTATTTTTGGCAGCACGATCAGGACTTCAACGCAACACGGTGCCCAGAGAAAAGATCTATTGAAGCAGCATGGTCTGACGGCAATCGGAAAATGCAATGGCATGAACAATGCCATATTATTTTGGACCCCATTATGACCTTTTTAGCTGAAGAGTCAAACTGCTTAGATCTTTTCCTTGTATTCTCTTGGCTATAGTCAGCCCATACCCCATCACTGCAAAGCAAAATGTAGAAATTTATGATCTAAGAGGAGCAGCTCTACGGGAAGGGAGAGCCAGGTCTTATGAAACAGGGATAGCAGATCAGATCTGCAAGTGAATGGCACAACCATAGACATTTAGATGGTTTCAGAAATTAAAAATATGATTCTTTGGCAGGGAAAAGTAACCTGGTGAGTAACTGAGGGATTCTTTACAGAATATACTGCATACCAAACAAATGACTTCAACTGTAGTCCAGAACAAAGATAGGGCTCCGATGAACCAGTTCATTGAATGAGTGGAACGGAAACTGCAAAGACACAGCTGAGGACTTTGGCACTCCAAAATCCAGACAGATCTTTCCTAGGCATTAATTCAATGGGAATCGAGGTTCCTGGAATAGAACCAGCATTGCATGGAAGCCCAGAGCTCAGCCAGGTCCAAACCCATTGCAGTCACTTTGACATGTATAGAAATGGAGCACACTAAATTCAGCCTTAATGGAATAGAGCAAGTGTCATGCTCCAAGGAGATGGTCACGAGGTGTTCCCATAGGTTATGGCTAAAAAGCTACAAGAACAGGTCTCAAAATTTACTAAGAGTCTCACAAAAATGTTTCAAAAGGAAGGAATTAAATTACACAGAAATCATCAGGATCACCGGTACCTGAGCGGTAGCGAACGTTACAGCCTCAGATGGAGCAGTTGTAGAAGCTCCGTATTCAGACAGAGCAAAAGGAGTAGCCATACTCTGCAAGAACAGCTGTAGACCAGCCCTTAAAAGAAAACCTGTGGGCCCAACTCAGAATGGTTTCCCTGATACAGTGGTCAATGTCCTGTGGTCACTACTAAAAGAGTATTCCCATTTCATGGATTAGCAATGGTAAATAAACACTATTACCAATACACTACTCTTCTGATTCTTCTTCCCCTTAGAGTTAAAGCAGTTTTTAGCTCCTGCTTGTCTACACAAGCTTCCCTGGGTTACGGACTATCCCCCTCTGCTGCAACAGGCTCTAGAGCCCTGGTCAGGATGGTGACGTCACTCACTGCTGTGTCTGATCAAGATCACAGGAGCTGTTTTATGATTCTTATTGAAAAACTAAAACTCTTAAGAGCTCTGTAGCCTTCTGTCCTGCTGTCTAGACTCCTCCATCATCACCAAAGTCCTTCTAACAGGCTCAGCTAGGAACAGAAGAGGTGATATGCCAATCACTGCTGTAGAACCACCCGCAACCTGAACAGGAAGTGAGAGCCTTAACGGAATAGAGCGAGTGTCCTGCTTCAAGGAGATGGTCACGCGGTTTTCCCATATGCAAGTGCAGGTTATGGCTAAAAAGCTACAAGAACAGGTCTCAAAATTTACTAAGAGCCTCCCAGAAATGTGTCAAAGGAAGAAATGAAGTAACACTGAAATCATCAGGGTCACTGGTACCGGAGCGGTAGCTAATGTTACAGCCCTGTGAAACAGAATGGTGAGAACATCCCTTTAACAATAACCTACTGCCACCCATTAACTTATTTTGTACTTTAAAAGCAGCAGTTTAGAGTGTGGATTTTACAACATTCACTGTGCAGCATAACTGACAATTTAACTTATGCAAGTCAGCACAATTATTATGTTATTCACTTTTATTTTTAGAACGTTTTTATCATGCAAAAGTAGTGAAAAATAAAAACACTATTTTTTTGTGTTGCCATGCACCATACCCAGCACAGAATTGTTGGACTGTTTTATTTGGCACTTAGTGGTACTAAGCAAATTGACCATGCGATGTTGATATAATACACGAAAACTTCTGTGTAGTAACTAGTAAAAGGGAGAATAAATAAAAACTCTAAGTTGGGTCAGTGACCAGGCTATAAGATTGTATTGACCCCAGTCAAGTTATTAAAAAAAAAAAAAAAAAAAGACTTTTCAAGAGGTTTCAAGCTCACAAGAGGCCACTCTGACAGAGACCTGCTCAGAAATCACTCGAGAAAACCATGATGGGAAGTGACACATTGGTTATACAAAAACGCAAAATGGGAACAGCACACTAAATTCCACAATCATTCAATTGTAATAAATGCAAAGTCCGTCCTAAGGTGAGCAAGCCCACAACTCACCAAGGGTCAACTCCAGAGAAAAAGGTTTTGGACGACAGCATCTTAAAAGCAGGAGTGAACTTTATTCCTAAGTGAAAAACACCATAGCAATGTTTCGGCCCGTCAATACATGGCCTTCTTCAAGCAAGCATAGAATACAAAGTGAACATACACATATATAAAGGGATACACAGATCCTCCCCTAGTATAATTTAACCAATAAAGTGACATAGTTCTAAGCAAATATATTGCACATGTGAAAGAGAGACATTCATAGGTTAAAAGCAGTGAACCTGCATACAAAAAGACCAATTAAAACTTACTTTCTTACTATTGGACGAGTCCCAGCAGTGGATGCACATGGTAAACATTCAATGCTTCTCGGCGTGTCTGAAAATGAACTGCGCATGTACGGAAGTCCGCGCATTCACGTTCAATACACTCAGAGGTGCCGGGTGTACCGGCCTCAAAAACAAACACTGCGCCTGTCAGGAAGTCAGCGCAGATGCGCCAATCAAGTCCGTAAACTATACATATTCTTTTCTACAATTAGAAAATAAAAACAGCTAAGAAGAAAAGTAGTAGTAGTTTGCTAAAGCTGAGCATATTACTTTAGACATGGATTCCCTGCAGAAGTAGTCATCATAGGCGCTGACAATGTAGCTGTGGTAAAGTATTGGCCAGTCCCTCTCATTAACCAGGATTCCTTGGCTATGCTAGATATTATGCGTTGTGTAGGACTGTGGTTTTCTCACTACAAAAGATTAGCCGTCAACATAAAGGGACAGTTAAATGTAGACTTTTTCTAAATACATTGTTCTATAGATTTTACTTTAGTCATGAGAGTGTTTTTTAATGCGCTCTGGAGTGCACACAGGTTTCTATTGTTACCTACACACCAGACAGACGTCTGTCACCCGATTAGCAGAGAGCGGGGACGTCTGTGACCCGATTAGCAGCATTATCTTTTCCATTATAAATAATGGCCACCATGACGGAAATTCAGACACTATTGTAGTCAATGGGTTCTGTTGTGCACAGTTGGTGCTCATCATTTAACGTACCCAGCATCAACTCTGCAACATGGTCAGATCTTCCGATACAGATATTATTTGCACTTCTTAAGACCAATTAATAATAAGAACTTACTCATGCTGGAAATTTCTTGCCTTTTTATGGACCATCAGTAAGATATTCAGGGACTACCTTGCCACTCCCCTTTTCCCAGTGTGCTTTGTTGTGGACACCATCTCATTTTATACTGTCCAGCACAGAGCTTTACATAAAAAAAAAAA
The DNA here is from genome assembly GCA_025379985.1 of Phyllomedusa bahiana. Taxonomy (NCBI): domain Eukaryota; kingdom Metazoa; phylum Chordata; class Amphibia; order Anura; family Hylidae; genus Phyllomedusa; species Phyllomedusa bahiana. The sequence goes on along the minus strand of JAODAL010006185.1, from coordinate 34,358 downwards.
AAAAAAGTTGGCGTCTTGGTTGGCCAACTTTAAATGAAACATTAACAGAACTGAAAAACAGTGGAAATATAGAGGCACTGTCCCGGCTGAATGCAGCAGAAGCAGTTGAATTACCAGATTCAACAACCAAAATGTCCTTTCAACAATCTATCCAAATTTCACCTAAAGAGGAAAATTAAAATCTAGAAAAAAAAAAAAAATGAAAATAAGTCAGCTGAGCACCGAAGCGTAATAAAAGTATGGGCTTCAGAAGTGTGCAAACCTTTTCTGATCAAGAACACTACTGGGCAAATGATTAAAAGGCACAGATATAGGTTCATTGAGAAGGGCAAGTGGGTCAGAAAAATTAGGATACTAAGACAGGATGCCCACATATTCCTAGACATCCACCATGACCAGCCACGTCTCTGTGGGTGCCAAAACAGCTATGAGAAGAAGGAACTTCTGGACTTTATTGGGCGGGGAAAGGGAGAAGTGGTATAGGGAAAGCAATGACAAAAAGTCCTACATCATCCCCTTGTCAGCCTCAAGTAATTAGTTGGTAGCTATTGACCTAGCAGAACTGGGTTTATATCAGGGCTGTGGAGTCGGCAAGCCGAAGCCCCGACTCCAACTCCTGACTCCCTCATACATGGTGCATGTTTAAGTGATAACTTTACTGTAGTAAAATGGTAACATCAGGCTGTTTATCACCTTATGATACAATAATCAAGCTATTTAGGTAGAACAGACACCGACAAGCAAAAGGGTAACAATGTTTTGATCTTTTGAACACTTGTGGGTAGAGTTGAAGAAAATGCTGTATCCAAGTCCAGTCTGCACCAACATTGGGAATGTGTAGAAGAGACCTGGGATAAGATTTTGGTCAAGACCTGCTTGAATCCTGATACAGAGCCCAGAAGGATTCAGGCAGTATTGAAAACCAAAAGGTGGATATCCCAAATACTAACAAAATAATAAATATTAACACTTTGATTTTTAGGAGCAAATCAGTAACAATGCAGTTACAGGAAAGAATCTGCAGAACTAAGCAGATGCTAAATACTTGCAAGTCGAATTTATGTATAAGATCGGTAAGATGACTGTATATAAAATTACAGTAGCCTCATGTACAAAGCTGTAGTGGATGGTGAGATATGGAGCCTGAAAGTCACAAGTTCAAAACATTGTTACCATTTTGCTTGTCAGTGTAAAATATATTTATTGGATATGACTTTAGAACACAAAAATTGTAAATATGCAAAACACTGCAGGAACATTTGTGGAGTCTCTGAATTTTTTCTGAGATATAGTATCGCCTCCATCAGATCCTGCATACATGACCTCACATCTGGTCTCATTATTTCCAGGCTAGAGAACGGCCTCTCTACACTAACTTGGGTTGGGGGCAAAGCAGTGACCACAGGGGCAACATCTCTAAATGTTCGGGTATAAAGAAATTACCTCAGCCACAGTCAGTTTTGATGAATGGTTGAACTATTCTACTTCTTTGAAAATAGGTGAAAAATTTTACTGAAATCTGTTTGCCCTGGGAGCAGAATCTTTTCCCCTGGGGCAGCGCTTTGCCTGCTCCATGTCATCAATTACACTCCTCATGTGATAAGGCAGAAGATATGGGAGCAGTAGCACTGGCCGGACCCAATTCCTCTTGCTCTTTGCACTGCATCGAACTAACTGGACCAACTTATTATATATTTTAGGAGTCGGAGTCCGACTCCTGCAAAATAGGCACTGACTCCGACTCCACAGCCCTGGTTTATATATGCTCTGACCATAACGGATCATTACACAATATTTGCAGTAGCCATACCAGGCAGGAAAACAGACAAGAAAACAGCTTAAACCGCCTGGAAGGCCTTTGTTCTGCCCTATGGCTATCCTGAAAAGATTTCGACTGGACAGAAAGCCTGCACTTGAGTCATAATTGTGTCAAGAGATCTGCACACTCTATGGCTGCAGAAAACTAAAAATAACCTTCTACAATGCAATAGAGTCTGTAAAAGTAGAACTACAGCACCAATAGGAATAATCGAATCTGTGCCTTTCAAATCTAAACACATTTGAAACCAGCCTGCCTGTGTAAACCAACAGTTGCAAGCGAAATTGTCCAACCCTCATTTGAAATAGTTTTATTAGCATAATTTTAAAACTTTTAGCGGTTTTAAAATCTGAATGAAATCCAACCGCGTTTATTTGCGCAAAAATGGCGGTGAGGTGAGATTAAAATACCGTTGGATTTCCAATGGCATTTTAACTTTGCTGTGGAGATACAGCCTTTGGATAGGTCTACACAAGACTAGTTTACAGTAAGATTTTTAAGCGGATTCAGTATTTAGAATCTGCCAAAATCCTACTGTAAATCATCCCCATAGACATCAATAGAAAATCCGAGCTGTAGTCTACACAGCTATGTATATACACAGTTTGGATTTTCTGAGGTCCGATTTCAAAACGGAAAAAAAACGTAGAACATGTTCTACAATGTACCAGAAAACAGTGGATTATAGTACTGTTCAACAGAACGGGGTGTCAAAAATTAGAGAACTGCGGAAAAAGACACGAGAAACTAAAGAGTGTAAAATACTGTTCGGATTCATATTAGAATCGTACCAGTATTTTATCCTTTGCTGTGTGGACGCAGCCTTTTGCAATTATGACCTGCTGCAAACATGACGCATAGAAAGACACAGTTTTGCCAGTGTTCAGGAGGAATCTTAGCTCATAGGCAATTGCTTCCTATTCACAAATATTCTTGGATCTCCATGCTGTCACTGCCTTCCTTAAAAGTCAGTAAATACTTTCTATGTAACCGATGGCCTCTCCAGAATCTTCCAGGACTTCTTCTAAAACCAAGCCTTGGTGGACTTTAAAATATGCTTGAGATCATTCTCTTGTTGGAAGGTCCAGTGATGCCCAAGTTTCTGCTTCTTCATAAAAAGCATGACGTTTTCACTTAGGCAGAGGCGCAACTTAAAGGGATTTATCACTTCATCAGTTCGTCTGTTTCCTTGTACTTTCAGTTTCTCAGCTCTTCAAATCCAGGGGCGTTTCTTCCCATCCCAGCTAGGTGTTTATTAATTAAAGGGAGATGACATCATTCACCCCCTTCACTGTTCATGCTTGCTCCCGAGTCAGTGTGTTTGTTTGAGATCAGTGGGAAGGGATAGCACATTTCCACCCCGCCCCTGTCTGAGTCCACATGTCACTGTCGTTCCTCTCCCTATGCAGACTTATTTTGTAAGAGCTGTATGTTTACATACCACAGCCCTGCATTCAGTCTAGACAGTCTTCTATGAACTCAGAGCACTGATCTCTTCTCCTCTCACAGCTGGAGGTTTGTTACAGTCTATGAACTCATCCAGAGCAGCACAGATCTGTCTCCTTTCTATGTTTACACGCAGCAGCATTAGACACCAAGGCACAATTCTGCTGTTTTCTGATTGTAGAAGCAGCTGCAGTGTTACTGTGGAGCTGCTGGCTGTGCAGAGTGAAATGTTGCCGGCCCCTTATTCTGAGTGAGAGAGAGAGAGGCAGGAATGCTCGCTCCAGTGAATATGACCCGGGGCCAGACACAATGTAGATTAGTAGAGCCCTCAGCCAATGAAATGCAAGGAGGAGGGATCCCACTGGCACAGGGGAACAGTGTTTACACAAAACAAAGATAAGGGAGACAGTGAAGAGACAGCTTTCCAAATGACATCCAATTACAAAGTTGTTTGTTTTCACTGTTCCCTTATTCTGAAGGCCATTTAATGTAATGATACAACCCCTGCAATACGCCCCGCAAAGACGGTAAACCATAACACTCATTGAGAGCTAGGATTACATGCTGTTCCCCCGGCACATACTGTGACGAGTCACGCCGGGGGAAATGAAAGTGGCATATAATGGCGTGAACAGGTAAGCGCCACTATATGCCATGTGAACATACTTTTAGTGTAAACTTATTCTTCCAATGCACCACATGTATCAGTGTGGATAAATCTGGCGCATGTTAGAACGGTCTAGTCTAACCTTACATCTTTTACAACTTGGCTTCACTTATGCCACGAACTATGGCAAAGTTCTGGCGCTTTTTATGGCACAGTTGCACACACTTACCAACATCCCTTTCTGCAAAGCCAGACCTCTTATTAAGGTCATTTGACAGGGGCAGAAGTGTCCAGAAATTGTCTAAGACACTTTTTAGCCAAAGGCAACTCATAACCGATTCCCGCACTATTATTACAATATGCAGCTTATTTCTGTAATTAACAAGATTAAAATGTCGACTTGGATCTGAGCATACCGTTTCCTCTGAAAATATGACTTACCCTGAAAATAAGCCCTAGCATGATCTTTCAGGATTCTTGGAGTATACTTAACCCCGTAACACTGGACATTAACTTACGTTACACAGGCAGTGGGTACTACCTGTTAATTGCAGCTGACAGCGGTAACAGCACGGGATGGAGCCGGCGCCATTCTGCGCTTTTTAACCTGTTCGACACCACGGCGTCTAAATGAATGAGCAACTGCTCAGCGTACTGTTTCTATCTCCAATTGGGGCCCCCACAGCAAGATCATGGGGCCCCGATCAGTTTACATGGCAGCTGAAAGCCTTGTGAAGGCTTCCATCAACACCATGTTCTTCGTTTTACTACTTCCTGTCATCTACCGCCATCTTTGCACACCCTATTGTGTTTATACAATGCAGGAGGATGTATAAAAGTTGGCGCCGCCCCGCGGTGAAGCAAACCTAGAGGGACTCCAAGTTTAAAAAAAAAAAAAAAAAAAAAAAAAGAAGGGGGGTCCCAAAATGGTACCAATAAAAAGTAGACTTCAGGCCGCAAAAAATGCATAATCGCTCAGGTCTATGGGTGGAAGGAGAGAAAAAAAAAAAAAGTTATTGATCGCAGAAAGTGGGGCTGCAGTGCAAATTTCAAAGATAGAAAATTTTGGAATTTTTTTACAGTACCATAACAAACGTAAACCCTACGTATTTGGTGTTGCCGGAATCATATCAATCTGCAGAATACAGATAACACATAATTTATGCTGGAGAGTGAACACCCTAAGAAAAGAAACCCTGCAAACATGACACAAGTAAAAGTAAATACAATACAGGAGAACGGATACAGTAGACCATTCATCAAGGAAAGTAGGCACCCCCAAAAGAATCGCTTTCAAGACCCCACAATAAGGGTTGGGTAGTTCTGGACTTTCAGTGGAACACAGCTGATACAGCAAGGGACCCCAACAGTGACAAGTCCTTTGACAAGGGTGATCCAGATCTGTGTGCGAGCGCCCATCCATCATTGGCACGTGCCAACTCTTATTGCTTTGGGTCTAAAAGGGGTTTGTTAAGCGACTCTTTTGGGGGTGCCTGTTTTTCTTGGTGAATAGACATCCCCCAGTTCCTGTAGTACAGTACCGTATGTACTTCCTCTAAAAACAGGTCCTCCACCATCTTTCAGAGCAAAAGATAACATAAAACCCAGTCTTATTTTCGGGGAAATGCAGAATAGAGAAAAGGTACAATCAGTAATACATAGAGAAGGTACGGTCATTAACTCCTAGATATAGGCGTTCACCTCACACCACTTTGATAAGTATTAGGAGTCTACCGCCATTTTAACGCATTTGGCTGTTTGAGATTGGCGAAAAATAACAGTCTTTCAAAGTGACATCACATCACCTAGTGCTGCGATTGGTCACTGATCCCAGCAACAGATGATATACTATTTTAAAATGGTATGATTGGTTATTACCCTTCTGAGAGTTTTTTATTGGTCTTTTGTCTGATGACCTCACTATGGGAAGTTATATAGCTCAGTGCTCAGCATGTCAGTGCTCATTTGCTCCATTATCCTTGAAGACACTGTTTAGGCAAAACATGTCAGGGGAGCAATGCTAGTATTTTAATAGCAGGCAGATCTGTGTGTATGAATATATTAGATATCCAACTACCATGGAATCCAAATACTGTGGTGTGAGGTGAACACCAGTATGTAGAAGTTACCGGCTGTGTCCTATATATGACGGATTGTACCCTTTGTATATTGTGAGGAATTGGCACAAAAGGTATTTGAGAGGCAGAATCTTTTGGCCTCCGTTTACCAGAGTCGGCGTTTATTTAGCCATAAGTCAAAATAAACCAGATGGCTTCTCTTCAGCCACAACAGAAACATAGAGTCTGTGTGAACCAACAGAATGAAAAAATGTAATAATATAAATCCTAGGCCATTTATCCGCTGACTAATCATATAGAGAAACCCTCTTTAACAGTGGTCCTGGCCTACCGTGCAGTGCCAACAACAGTACTCAGAGTCCAGTTTACGTCTCTTTAGCCTGGGAAGATAGAGCTTCTCTTCAGCTGTTTGTAGCTCTGACTCTCTTGGCAGCCAACCACCCCATCCACATGACTCGCCAGGTTTAAAATTAGGCCAGGTAAACCTGGCCTGGAAACATGGGAGCAGTCACCCTATCCAGCACACAGACTGCTCCAGTAAAGAACCGGCCTAGACTGACCGATACCAACGCCATACTAAACTAACAAGGTTACCGTCAAACTTAGCTTTTACTTCACCAAGATTCAACAACTCGATGACACCTATCTGTAGTTCACAATTCCTCCTTGAGCTTCCATACAACATGTACACACAGATACAAATCAGAAGTTGAGTCTCAGGGTCATTAATTACAAAAATTAAAGTTACGTTTTATAATCATTGTAATGATCGTGCAGGAATTGGGTGTAAAGTTGCCTGTGGGTAAAAAGCGTTTTGATTATCTACCCTACTGCCCATTAGGAATGTCCTATTTTTCTATTAAAAACACAGCATAAAAGTGGTGTAAAGTGTTTGTCATTTTTTTGGTGCAAATCGAGCCAGAATTCTGGCTCAAAATACTTAATAAATGCGCCCCATTTAGTGTATGCTTGATTCATTACACACTCTTGATTTCTGTTTTGTTTCACCATGCCCTACAGGTATGGGAGTGGTGGGTGCTGGACACTTAAAGGCAAATGTGTCACCAAATTTTTTTTTAACTTCTAAATACCAGCTAATGTTACAAATTCTTCTCTTGCTAGCCTTTATTTTCTGATTGTAGACTTTTCATTCGGTTTCTGTATTTCACTATGGGGAAGCCATCTTGCCTTAGCTGCATTTAACAGCATTTAGAGAGATGCTTTACAGTACCTACATGGACCAAAGGAGACAACCGTCTGAAATGGACTCACCAACTTCTATAGGTGAGTTTTGTAGTCCTGTTCATTACCCTGGTAAGAGGTCACTGTGTAGGGAGAAGAAGCCGAGTTGTGGTCATCACTAGTGTTGAGCGATTATTAAAATTGACAAAGTTGAAATCGGCACAGTTTTTAGGTTGATCAAAATTTTTAGATCATGCGATAATTTAGGTTAAAATCTGTGCATCATCTATTAAGATCGCGCCATTTACAGAATAGAACAGGGTGAGATGTGTGTGCGACGTCATGACTGGGATGTGTATGGTTGCGATTGGCTGGAAAAATCACATGATCTCGTTTTACATAGAACAGCGTTTCCTGTTCAGCCTCAGTGTCTCTCAGCGTCTCAGAGCAGAAGGACGTGCGCTCTGCTTGTGTCCAAACAGCTCAGCGAAATTATTCTATTTCTTCACAGAGAAACCTCTACTATTAGCTGTGATCCTTACAACTTAGTTAGATTAGAGATTGGAAGATTGTATGTAGTTAGAGAATTTTTAAGGAGCATCTACCGCTGTAAAGTCATGGAGGGGGGAGCGGAGGGGAGGCCCCCGCGGGCGAACACAGACAAGCTCTATAAAGAATACTGGATAAAGTTCACCAAGACTTAGTGTAGACATTGCACTGCAATAGCTTTATTATTAACAGTTTTCTATTGAATATTTCCTGGATATTGGGCAGCCTGAACTTATAGGATACACATTTTTTCTAGTAACTGCAGGTCTCCTTGTTAGGTGCAAAACTCCACTTTAATTATCAGTATACATTTCAGATAGGTATTCATTTTCAATTTTGCCCATTCCACCTTTGTTCATATATCCACCTTGCAGTTAAATTAGAATCCAGCGATTTTGTAGTCAGCACAGGTTGATAGGTGCTAAAAATACCTTGTATTATCCGAATACATTACAGATACGTGTTTTTTGCACTTTTGCCCAGTCCAGATTTGTTGATAGAGCCAACTTGCAGTTAAATTTGAATCCAGCAATTGTGTAGTTACCACAGGTGAATTGATAGGTGCCAAAAATACCTTGTATTATCCGAATAAATTTCAGATACGTGTTTTTTCACTTTGGCGCAGGCCAGCTTTGTTGATAGATCTACTTTGCAGTTATATTTGAATCCAGCAATTTTGTTTTGATTTGAGAATAGCTGTGATTTGCCGTCTTTTAATAAGAGACTTTCCAAAACTCTTCCATACCTTCTCAAATTTTTATATTTCTGAACATGGAGCGAAATTCAGGTGGTAAGCGAGCAAAGAGGGGGGTAGGACATGGAGGTAGAGGTACGAGAGAAGGTACTCCTTCCAGTGCTGGCGACAACACGCATGCCAGCGGATCGTCAGTTGCAGGACTGTCAGGCCTGTCATCGCCGGGTAAGAGCCCTGTGAATCTCAGTAACGAACAGCGTCGCCAATCTGTCCTTCAGTGGTTAATGCAACCTGCATCCAGCAGTCTTACCTCCTCGTCCTTCCAGTCACGGCCACAAATGTCGTCATCAGCATCACCAGCATCCGTCCAACATGAAGCAGCCCAAATGTCAACTCGTGTACCCACCACTGTGGATAATCCATTTTCTGAAGACCTCTGATGTTAAAAGATCAAGAGGCCAAAGAGGATGATTTTCTCTGCTCTGACGCCCAGTTACTGATGCCATCAGAGGAGGAGAAGGAAGCCGGTCAATCGGCAAAAATCCTGGGCGGTCGGCAACGCCTTGCAGTCCCTCTTGCTTGTAGCCCGCAGCTCCTGGATGCAGAATGTCAGGACGACGAAGTCACCTGTGTTGATGATGATGATGACGACATTGCGGATCCAACGTGGTCTTTTCAGCAGAATTTTCTTGCGAGCGCTTCATCACTGGACGAGGAGGAAGACGATGGGGTAGTGACAGTAGGGGTTTTCCGCCTCAAAAAGGAAAAGGGCGGTCGCAGAAGTCCGCTGATATGATTCCGCCAGTCACGGTCAGCGCAAACCCCGCTCCTCGCTTATCGCCGTCAAAAAGGTCCAGGACCTCTCAAGCCTGGGCCTTCTTTGACCAAGCCTCTGATTCACCCAGCGAATGTCATATGCCGCCTTGCCGTAAACGCATAAGTAGAACCAAGAACCTAAGGTCATTAACCACCAACAACATGACTAGACACATGCAGCGAATGCATGAGTTGAAATGGAGCCAACACTTGGCCAAAAAACGCCAGACCGACCCCGGGCCTCCAACCACTGTCACACCCACTGTCTCCGCCTCCTCCGCCACCACAAGCGTTCCTCAGCTGCCCATGTCTCTCAGAGTCATGATCAGGGATCAGCCTCTGCTTCAGCCTCCACCGTTGCCCGAGTACCACCAGCACCACCAGAAACCCATCCTACCCCTTCTCCTTCCGCCAGTTTGAAGACCTGCACGCCGTAAAGTGGCCAGTCTAGCAGCCAGCCTTCTGTCTTCCAGGTTTGGGAGCAGAAGAAACACTTTAACCCAAACCATCCCAAAGCCAAAAGCCTGAATGTCGGCATTGCCAGGCTTTTGGCCTTGGAAATGTTGCCTTTCCGTCTGGTGGACACAGATGGGTTCCGCCCCGTCATGGCCCTTGCCTGCCCCCAATACCAGATGCCGAGCAGGCATTTCTTTGCCAGAAAAGCCGTCCCTGCCCTGGCCAGCCACGTGCCATCTAAAATTTCAAGCGCGTTGTCTGCATCTGTTGCCGGAAGTCCATCTGACCACCGACACATGGACTAGTAAGCACGGCCAAGGCCGCTATATCTCTGACAGCTCACTGGGTGAGCTGGGTGGATGTCTCGGGGTGACGGTGGTCTCTCAGGCATCACGCGCACGCTCTTCAAAACCGCAGGGATGGTGCAGGGTTCTTTCCCCCAAGGTCCTCTGGTGGCATCACGTGCCCAGAGAAACTAATTGAAATTAATCTGTCTTAGAGACCATCCACACACAGGTCAGGAGCTGTGGACGGCTCTCCGCAACGAGACTGAGCGCTGGCTGGGTGCCAAGAACCCAGCTCCTGTGCGATAACGGGCGATATCTGCTGGCCGCCCTTAAGATCGGTAGGCTGGAGCACATCCCATGAACCTTGTCGTCCAGCAATTTCTAAAGAGCTACCCGGGTCTGGACTGCCTGCTGAGGAAGGCTCGAAGTCTAAGTTCGCACTTCCGCCGTTCGCACCCTGCTTCGTCCAGCCTGGCTGCGTTGCAGCGTCAGCTCGGCCTCCCCGTCAACCGTCTCATTGTTGACGTGGCAACACGCTGGAATTCCACCCTCCACATGCTCCAGCGATTGTGGCAGCAGCGCAATGCCATTACGCAGTACGAAGTGACACATGGCCTGACAAGCAGCGGTGCGGACCTCGGGTTGTTGAGCCACCGAGAGTGGAGGCAGGTGAAAGAGCTCTGCACCACCCTTGCCGGTTTTGAAGAAGCCACCAAAATGGTCAGTGCGGACAATGCCCTTGTCAGCATGAGCATTGTGGTGATCTTAGTTCTGGAACGATCGTTGGACACTGAAACAACAGGTCCCGCCAGCGACGGAGGAGGAGACGGACACAGATGCGGACACGGAGCCTTTTGTCTCCGTCAAATCCACAAGGCCCGACAGTTTCACAATTTCATCGGTCTTCATTAGGCCGTGGTCGGGGTCCAGAGTTAGTGCATGGTGGCGCATCAGCTCTCTGGGTGCATCATATGAGGCAAGTCAGGGCTGTGTTGAAGCTGTGCCGGAGGAGGAGGAGGAGGAGGTATTCCTAGACACCGACGTCCCTGCCTTGGAAAGAGGTTGGCGCGAATTTGAGTCGGTGGAGGTCTATGAGGAATATTAGTTTGCTAGTGCCCCTCGACCCAGAGGCTTGGGAAATTAAGGCTCCATCTCTCACATGAGTGCTTGGATGCTCCATTTCCTCCAACATGATCCTCGCATTAAGGCCATCAAAATGAACAACAGTTACTGGGTGGCCACCCTCCTGGATCCCCGGTACAAAACAAAACTCAGAGTAAAATGCAGGAAATGGAGACCTTGCTGATTGATCAACTGGAGACATCTGTTGCGTCTGCTTCACGTTCCCCAAATGTCACGGTGGAACATCAGCAGCGACGTGACAGCAGTAGAGCGCCAAGCAACCGCAGCGGCAGCAGCAGCAGGCAACGTGCCAGAAGCCTTATGGGTGACCTCTGGCAATCTTTGTTTACCAACTCGCCAACGCATGCAATGCAGGGCACACATCCAACACACAGAGACCAGCTTAAGATCATGGTGCACGACTATCTGCGTCTCAACACCGATGTTTTTGGATGTGTTCCAGACCCAATTGACTTCTGGGTATCCAAAATGGACGAATGGCCCGAGCTCGCTCGCCACGCCATAGAGGTGTTGTCCTGCCCAGCAGCCAGCGTCATATCTGAGCGGACCTTCAGCACTGATGGAGGAGTCATTAAAGACAAACGCATCTGGCTTTCCTCAGATAATGTGGATCGTTTGACTTTCATCAAGATGAATAAGGCATGGATCGCTGATGATGTTGTGGCCCCAATTGCAGAGGTCACTGATTAGTTGCCGGTCTACTTCACATTCCTCTTCAAACAGAAATGGTCCTCTTGAAAAATGTTTTTTTTAAAATGATCATTTCTTACTGCAATTTTTTATTCTCTTTTCTCAACAGTTCATTTTGCTGGTTTTGCTGTGAGGAGACTGTAAAAGACAGCAAGGTTTCATGACAACACCGTATTCCATTTACTCACTATCTTTAGAAGTTTTCGCATTTTCGCATGGTTTTGAGGTCATGTTGCTGTGAGATACAGCTATAATTATGGTCCTTTGGAACAGAAATGTGGCTTTTAAGTGGCATTTCTCCCTCACAATTTTTAATAGTGGCTGAGAAGTCAGATTTATAATTTTGTGGGTCATGCTGCTTTGAAATGCAGCAATACTACAGGTCCTATTATAAAAAAATGTTGTTTTTAACAGACATTTGTTCTTCACAATTGTCCAAAGTGGCTCAAGGGTCATGCTTTGAATTTTTGGGGGCATTTTGCTTTGAAATGCATCTATACTACAGGTCCTATTATAAAAAAAATGTTGTTTCTAACAGACATTTGTTCTTCACAATTGTCAAGAGTGGCTCAAGGGTGATGGTGCTGTCACAAACAGGAATAGGTAGGACACTGTTAATGGGCACATCTTGCAAAATGACTTGTTTTTGCAAGATCTTTAACATAGCTATTAATCCCTGTTATTGAGACAAACCCATTTAATACAATTAAAAAAAGAGAAACAAAGACATGGTGGGATTCCATCCTATTTAAAAATGTGTTTTCTAGAATTAAACTACTAAAAAAACTTGCATGTACAAAATAGCTGGTAAAAAAAATTCCTCTGAATTGTACAAGGGAGGTACAGGAAAAACTTGACCAGATGTAGGTTATTCAGAGGACATGGAGTATGGAGCACGGACAGAGAACAAAGTACAGAGACAATTTCCTCCAGCACGTTGAGTAAAATGAGAAAAAGAATGCCAAGAAAAAGGGCACCTGGGTGGAACAGGAGCGTTAAGCACCAGTATTTCCAAGTGAAGCTCAATTGGTCCGCACTCATACGGAGGGGCAAGCGCTACCCAGGTATTGACTGTGTACTGAGGAAGGCTGGAGTTCTCACACTTCCGCTTCCACACTCTGCTTCAGCACGACAGTTTTCGTTGTCCAGTTCAACTAAAAAGGTGGTTGAAAGACTCCTATTTCCGGCACTTTTTAATCTGTGGGTCAGACAGGTTTAATGGTCATACTGCGGTACAGGACAGGGATATTCAATGTCCAGTTCAAGTAAAATGATGGTTCAAATCATACTGCCTTCTGGCACTTTTTAATTTGTGGGTCATGCAGGTTTAAGGGTCATGCTGTGGTACAAGACAGGGATAGTGAATGGTCTGATTTTTTTTCTGTGGCTGTTATAACCCAAGTGTGTTGCCTAAGATGTAGCACATATCCATTTGACTGTTGTGGATGTTAATTCCAGCTTCTCCAGCCCTGTTTGGGTGTAAGAATGAAGGTGTTGTTTCTCTCCCTTAGACTTTAATGGTCATCGCTCATAATCTACTATCGACTATCGACTATCTTGTCGATGATGGTCGACTATCGACCGATGTCGATGGCCAACGTAATCGCTCAACACTAGTCATCACCTATTGTGAAATGGTGGCTCCTATGATATCTACACATTGGCTTCACCTTTTATTCTAATCCTACTTGAGAGGATGAGGAGAATGCGAGAAATGATCTCTACAGAACAGTAAGTGTCAGTCTATTAGGCTTCGGGTATGGTCACATGGCGTGTTGGATCCGATTTTGGATCTGTTTTTAGATGCGTGTTTCGGACCCTAAACGGACCTAAACACGCACCTAACAATGTGCAGTGTGATTTACATTCAGACGAGTGATCGCCGATGAGGGTTTTACATGCCTCTTTCTGATGTGTCTTTCTGATCCGTTCAAAGAATTGTTGGATGTGTTTTTTGGATCCCAAAAATAGATCCAACGTACCCTTAGTGGCCTAAAGAAAACTGCACACTCCAGGTATATTAAAAATAAAAAAAATAATAATCCCAAAAGTACTTAAAAAAAAACTATTTTAACAAAAAAACTGTATTTACACAATAGGGCGTTTTCTGGTGACATTCATTTTAAAGCCAGGTTCTAATGCAGTAGATGTATTTTTGCTAAAGATTCACAGTGGCGAATGATACATGTGGATTTTGCTGTGAAATTCACCAAATGCCTTGCAAAGGACGAAATCTGCATTATGCAATGACTTGTGTGGACTTCTACAGACACATGAAGATATGGTTCTGAAAACTCCATCCACTGTACTACAGTGTGGAACCTGCTGTGTCTGGGTTTAGTCTGCTCCTATGCAAGAAAGTCTGCAGAGCCTAAAATGATGCTTTATCACAATGCAGATATTAAAGGGAATCTGTTGCAATTTTTTTTACTTATTAAATCAAGCCCCTGATCCATATTCTTTTCATCTTAGCCGTTTTTATTTTCCGATTGTAGATTTCTCAATTCAGTCACCTATATTTGATTGTGGGGACAGCATTCCTGCCTTCACTGCTTTACCAGCAGTCAGAGAGAAACAGCTTCTTGCACATAGGAGCCTGTGAACAGGATCAGTCCCACTGACTTCTATAGGAGATTTTTCTAGGCATGCCCTGTGACCTGGGAAGAAGTCAGTGTGCAGAGAAGGGGAAAGGGTGAACTGTGACCATCTCCTATTGTGACTGGTAGATCCTATGTTATCTATGCACATTGGTGTCATCTTTCAGTGTAAACCTGCCTGTGCTGATAATGAGCAGACTGAGAATCTTTCTCTACGGAATAGGAAGTGTCAGATTGTTATTAGGCCTAGTGGTCAAAGTGATAACTGAAGGACTTAAGAATTATAAAAAAAATATTGAAAGGGATATGGAAAATTTAAAAAAAAAAAAAAAAACACACACAACATAACCAAAAAATTCCTAAAATATGTTTAACATAAAAATGTGAATGAAACTGACATTTTTTGATTAACCAGTGCTTTGAAGGGGAATTCACACGGCAGGTTCTCGGACACTTTTCAGCGAGAAAATTATCCTAATTGTCCAAGGTGCATTATTAATGGCACATTAGCTGCGGAAAAGAATTGTAAAATCAGCACCATCTGAATGCTTTTAAATAGCTTGCATTGTAAATCACTGTACACTCGGTTTGGAGGTCAATTCTGGGCGTGGAATCCATGACCAGAATCAGTGTCCAAACCCATTGTGTGCACTCCCCCTTACAATTTTTATTCCAAGCAAAGTTTATTTTAAAAGTGGTCAAATATGGAAAGGCAAACAAAAAATTTCAGTCATCTGGTTCCAGCAGAAATGGTCTATTAATAATTTGTGCAAAGTAAAGAAAGAGACCTAGTAAATATTAGGAGGAGGCAGAGAAGAGGTAAGGGTTCAACTCAAAATAGGTCCTAGAGCTTAACAGAGAATCCTGCAAGCATACATGGATTATAAAGTGTAGGATCACGTTCCATGCAGAATGTGGCCAGAAGTGACAATGCTTGGACATTTACACTTAAGTACCCATTGGGTGAAATCACACAGCGTATTGTGGTGCATACCTGTCCAGGTCGATATCCATCTGCTGTTGAATGTGCTTGCTGGCCAGTGCGTACTTTCAACGGCACTATGGCCCAGCGTCCTATACATTTCCTTTCAATGAGTGCTAAGATTTTACCATATATGTGCCAAGCATACTTCGGCGCTTAATTGGGCTGCAATGTGCCTGAAGTACGCCCTGCAAAAACGGAGTGTGAACATCCCCTTCTGTTTAGACCGATACATCAAAGTCCGTTATATGGAAAGAGAATCAACCCATCTGTAAGTTTTCAAACAGTGTTACATACAGAAACTCCATGCATGCTCCTGTTTGGAATCTGTGTGCACACAGAGATGAGCAAGGAGGAAAGGCGAGGAGATCAGAGGAATCCTGTGAGATGCACATTGCTTCAAGTATCCTCAGCTGAGCTGATAATTAGGCTCAAAGTCATATTCCACATGAATGCAAGTGCTTTAGTTTGGGCTGGCCATTCCAAACCCAGATTTCATTACAAGTTTAGTCAAACTAGTGTTGTTGCTCAAATCTCTCCCTGTTTGATCCAAGACTCACACTAAACAAGGCGACAGGCCATATATGCAGGCAATGTATTCGACAAAACACCTACGAATGGTGTTTTCTCATTATATTTGTGCAGCTTATTCATAACTTCTTCTACTGATCGATAACCTTTAACAGAGATCAGGTCACATCTAGTGCACACTGCCGTTTCAAATCTAATTTACTCAGCAAATGTGGAAATATTTTGTGGGCTTTGGTTCTTATAAGGAAGAGATAAAGTACATGAAATATACACAATGACTTCATTCAATTTGACCCATCTCCACATGGATAACTTATCTCTAACCATTTTACTTTTCCCTTTGTCCCAAACAGGTTTTTTTCCAATAAACTGACAGTCTCATGACAAGAATATTGGAAAATCAACAATGTATTTCCAAGCCCCCGATCATTAAAAACCGATAAACAACCGACATGAGTTTTATCATAGATTAGCATCCCGTCATCTACAGTATCTCACAAAAGTGACTACACCCCTATAATTTTATAAAATATTTTATTATATCTTTTCATGGGACAACACTGAATATATGACACTTTGATACAATGTAAAGCAATCATTGTTCAGCTTGTATAACCGTGTAAATTTGGTGTGCCATCAAAATAACTCAACACACAGCCATCAAGGTCTAAACCCCTGGCAAGAAAAGCGAGTACACCCCTAAGTGAAAATGGACAAATTGTGCCTAATTTGCCGTTTTTTTCAGCCGGTGTCATGTGACTTGCTAGTGTAACAAGGTCTCAGGTGTGAATGGGGAGCAGGTGTGTTAAATTTGGTTTTATCGCTATCTTATACTAGTCACAGGAAGTTCAACGTGACACCTCATTGCAAAGAACGGTCTTTGTTGCTCTATATAAAGATGGCCTAGGCCAGGGGTGTCAAACTGGCGGCCCTCCACCTGTTGGGAAACTACAACTCCCATCATGCCCACTGTTATAGATTATACAAATGCATGATGGGAATTGTAGTTTCCCAACAGCTGGAGGGCCGCCAGTTTGACATCTGTGGCCTAGGCTATACGAACATTGCCAACACCCTGAAACTGAGCCCCAGCATGGTGGCCAAGACTATAGAGCAGTTTAACAAGACAGATTCCACTCAGAACAGTGTGTCAAAAAAAAGATTATGCCAGCTCACCCATTGATGTCAGTCGCTGGGCCGTACGTGCTCATATCCCGCCTGGAGACAGAGTTACATAAACTTGTGACTAAAGAGTTGATACAGCAACAATGGACGAAAAAAAAACAGCCTTAAAACTTCAAGGTTTTATTGTGAACATTAAAAAATATAAACAGCATCCCCCTGAATTGGTAGCCATGTGCGACTAACGCGTTTTGGGTGTATAAGCACCCTTACTCATAGCAGAGAAGAGACACTAAAATCAACATTTATATAAGCTATATAAATCAGAGGTAGCTTACTTACCTGTGTGACGCTCAGTCTCCAAACTCCGGACACTGCGGCGACAAAACTTCCGACAACACACGTGTATGCCGGTAGTGTGTCACGGACATGCGCAGATTTAAACTCCTACCAAGTAAGGGCACTGGCAGGACCCACAGTAATACCACATTCATGAATGAATACAAACTATATGGTTTTATAGAGAGGACTGAGCGGAACACAGGGATTACATGCAACCTAGGCATACATACAATATTCCAAACCCACACAATGGTATTAATTCCAAACTGTATGTTTAACAAAGTATAAATAAAAATGAATAATGGAACATGATTTCTCTTATTGAGAACTTTCGGATAAGCTGTATTTAGAGTCAAAAACCAATACGCTTCACAATTGTGGAGCATATAGTTCACAATGCCCCCATGCATTGGCTTCATAATTTTATCGATGCCTATAATTCTGAGTCCCTTAAAATTATTATTGTGACTATCCCTAAAATGCTGCGATAAACTAGATCTGTTGCGCATAGCTGTGCTCGTAATGTCATTTAGATGTTCTAAAAATCTCGTTTTTAACCTTTGGGACGTGCTTCCCACGTAGTATAGCTTGCAAAGAGTATATATGGCCAGGTAGAGGACGTAATGGGAGTTACAATTAATGTACTTTTTAATAGGAAATAATTTGGTATCACTATTTGAAAATTCCTTTTTGTCACAGTAACAGGCTGACATGTTCTACATGGGCTGGAGCCACATCTATAAAACCCATTATTGTTAAGCCATGTAGTTCTATCTGTATTTGTGGGGATACAGTTACGGGATACTAGATTTCCTAGACGCCACTCTACAACCGACTGTAAGATAGGATCCCGACTTAACAGGCAGATGCTTGAAACAAATATTTCTAATGAGCGGAAAGTGAGGAGTGAAGTTCACCACTAGGGTGGGTTTTGTTTGTTTTTGTGATTTAACTTTTACAAATTTTATAAATTGTTCTCGGTTTTTATTCCTAATCTTATTGAAAGCCCTAGCCAATGTCCATTTTGGATATCCCCTAGCCACGAATCTCCAGCATATATTAAGCTTATCAATTGAAAAATCTGTGTCGGAACTGCAGTTTCGTTTAGCTCTGCACATTTCCATGACTGTTATGGACACCCAGGTATTTTTGGAATGGAAACTCCGATAATGTAAAATTGTGTTTCCTGACATAGATTTACGATATGTTCTATTCCTAATCATTTGACCAGGTTCTCCTATCAGAGTAAGGTACAAGAAATTAATGTCTTGTTCTTTGATAAGTAAATTTTAGATTCAAAAGGATTGTTAAGATATTCCCAAGAAAATATGTACGGCAGATCTAACACCCCTCCAGATAAACAGGAGGACATCGATGTATCTGCCGTCCCAGAATATGTGATCCAAAAATGGATTATCCAAGGTGTAAACATAGATGTGTTCTCACCAAGGAATGACCAAATTTGCCAATGATGGCGAAAACTTAGCCCCCATGGACACTCCTCTCACTTGAAGGTAAAAAAGCACTGGCAAAACGAAAAAAAAGTTATGGGTAAGTTAGAAATTGTATTACTGAGACTATGAAAAAAGATAAATCTTGTGAGTAACCACTATGATTTTGTAAATTAAACTGAAGAGCTGATATGGCTATAGAATGTGGGATGCTGGTGTACAAAGATTCAGCATCACAGCCAAACCAGCTCATGTCTTCCTCCCACATAATATTATATAGACTAGCCCAGACGTCTCTGCAAGTAGACTGGAATCTTATGCACCAACGGTTGGAGAAGAGAATCCACCCATTGGCAAACTTTTTCTAATAAGGACCCCATAGCTGACACAATGGGGCGCATAGGAGGCATAGTAGTACTCTTATGAATTTTTGGTAAGCCATACATAAAAGGCATAACTGGTTGTTCTACTCTAATATATTAAATTTCTCTCTGGGTAATGACTCCTACTGCTAAACCTTCCTGCAAAATATTATTTAATTTGGATTTAAATTTTTCTGTGAGATCCCATGGTAATTTTAAATAAGTAGACTGATCTGATAGAAGATCCAATATAGAGTTGACATAGTCCCCATTGTTCATAACAACCACCGTGCCACCTTGTCGGACATTTTGATAGCGAGATCCCTATTCTTAACCTAGTACGCATGACGTTAGAAATCTACATATTCACATAACCTGGGCCTTTTAGGCTCGTGTGCAATTCATATGGAGGAACTCAAATAAATAACATTTACAAGTTTCTTCTTCTGGGACAACAGCCATGCAAGCCAATTTTATGCAATGTGCAGTATATGGTCTGAGTACTGACTGGTTAACGCCCTTCTCCCCCCACCACCTTTCAACCGCTGCAAAAATACTGACCGCACTCCTAGGTGTATTTTGAAAAGACAATCTCTGGATATGACACTAAACACGCAGACTAAATTTCTTTGGTCGACCATGGCAAGGCCTGTTCTGAGTGTAACCTGTCTTGTTAAACTGCTGTATGGTCTTGGCCACCAAGCTAAAGCTCAGTCTCAGGGTGTTGACAATCTTATAGTCTAGGCCACCTTTATGTAGAGCATCAATTCTTTTTTTCAGATCCTCAAGGTTTCTTTGTCATGAGGTACCATGTTGAACGTCCAGTGACCAGCATGTGTAAAAACTTAAAATGCACATCTGCTCACCATTCACACCTGAGACCTTTACATTCACATGAAACCAGGGAGGGGAAAATTGACAAATTGGGCACAATTTGTCAATTTTCACTTAATGCTGTTCTCAATTTTGTTGCCAGCAGTTTAGAAATTGATAGCTGTGTGTTATTTTGAGGGCAAACAACATTTACACTGGTTATATAAGCTGTACACGAACTGCTTTACATTGTATCAAAGTATCTTATCTTCAATGTTGTCCCATGAGAAGTTATAACACAATATGTACAAAAATGTGAAGGGTATGCTTACATTTGTGATACTGTATACACAAACACACACTGTCTGGAACAGTTTTTCATATATGGTAAACTTCATATAATTGAAGGAAGGATTAATGGACAAATGTACCAAGACAATCTTAAAGGGGTTGTATCATTTCATTAAATGGTCTTCAAAATAAGGGGACAGTGAAAACAAACAACTTTGCAATTGGATGTCATTAGCAAAGCTATCTTGTTTTCACAGTCTCCCTTATCTTCTGTTTCTGTAAACACAGTTCCCCAGTGCTGGTCAGATTCCTCCTCCTGTCCTGTCATTGGCTGTCGGCTCTATTGATTTACATTCTATCTGGCTTCCCCGGTCGGATTCACGGAGCTTGCATTCCCGTCTCTCTCACTCTGAGTAAGGGACCTGCACAATTTCACTCTGCATAGCCAGAAGAAACACAACACTGCAGGGCTTCTACAATCAGAAAACAGCAGAAATGTGCCTCGATCCCTGCTTCTCTCACTCAGATTAAGGGGCCGCAGCAATTTTCCTCTGCACACCAGCAGAAATACACTGCAGCTGATTCTACAATCAGAAAACAGCAAAATTGTGCCATGGTGCCTAACTCTCCTGCATATAAGGGAGATCTGTGCCATTCATAGAAGAGTGGATTCAACTGTAACAAACCTCCAGCTGAGAGAGGAGAAGAGATCATAGAAGACTGTCTAGATTGAATGCAGGTATATGGTATTTTAACAGCTCTTACAAAATAAGACTGCACAGAGAGAGGAATAGTGAGTTGTGGACTTTGGTTCAAAAAGTGGAGGGGGACCAATTTTCCCTCTCATCCCCTACCTTCCTATCCCTCACTCCCTCCTTCACTCGCCTTCCCCATCAATTCCCCTCCCTTCCCTTCTCTCCCCTCCCTGCAGTGAAGTTGCCTCCTCTAACACAGCTAGGAGGTCTGAGGGAGTGCTGTGAGCTCCCCCAGCGGGTCCGGGCAGAGTCCTTATAGCAAACACTTTTGGTGCAATCTGTAAGGGTATGCGTGGCTCTCTAATTACTGAAGTTTAGAGCCGGACTGGGACTAAAAAGCAGCCCTGGCAATGAAACCGAACCAGACCCCCTATAATATTTCCCCCTCTAGATGGAAATAAAAAATGTGGTGCAATGCAGCAAATTTTGCTTAACCCCTTCCATCTCCCCATCACTTCTCCATTAAATTTGTTACACACACACACAGAACAGAATGAGGAAAATAAAAGAACCCAATCTGCCTGTCCCCCTAGGAATCACTTATGTCATATATTGTACCCCAAAATTTATTTTATTTCATACCATACACCAGAAATGACATCACTCACTGCACCCCAGAAATTAATTATATTACACATGGTAGACATAGAAATTACATTACTAACTGCACCTTACAAATGAATTGCACATTGTACTCAAGAAATAATATAATTCACTGTACCCCAAAAATGTATTATATTACACACTGAACCCTAGAAATTAATTACATTACACCACACCCCAGAGAGTACATTACACACAGTACCCCAGAGACTACATTACTCACTGTATCCCACAGATTACTACATTACACACCATACCCCAGAGATTACATTGTACACTGTACAACAGATTATATTACACCATAACCCAGAGATTACTACATTACACACTGTACCCCAGATCCTAACTACATTAGAAAAGGTTCCCCAGAATCGTGTGTGTGATATATACATATATTAAACACAGACACACTACACACTTAGGGTGGGTTCATATGACTGTTTTTCAGCATTGTCAGTGTTGTTTGCTTGGTGTAAATTCGGCGCTTGCAAACGCAGAATTCCGATGAGCAAATGACACCGAATGTCCGGGGCAAATTTCTGCCTCCTATCCTTTAGTGCTGTTAGTGTGGAAAATGCCTCAAAGAATTCTGTGTAGGCGCCGATAGTACACGCCGAAAATACTCGAGTAAAATTAGTGTCATCTAAACAACGACACTGATTTTACATAGGATATAATGTAAATCAGTTTCCTATCGGATTGGACACTGGTTCTGAGGCAGATCCAACACTGAATCCGCCCTGGAATTAGCATTCATATCTTCTGAATGAATGTACCCTTAAGGCGTGTTCACCCAGCGTATAGCGGGGCATACTGTGCGCTCTGCTATATGCCGGGTGTTTTAGAAGTATGCACTGGCCAGTCCACACTTTTAAAATGCTGCAGGGTTGGCCCCATTCACTTTCATTTTCCCCGGTGCGTAAGTGCAGGGAAGAAGTGACATGGCTAGACACATGGCTGTACAGTATATACACGTCTCACATATACAGTACATACCCTACTCACAAACACACATCGCCTAGCACCCTTGTCCCCTCCTTATGTGTCTCCTGTAGTCTGGTGCAGTTGGCATTCGGCAAGAGCTTCTCTTAGTCTCTGATGAGGGCTGAGCATAGCAGAAGTGGTATACAGAGTGTGCTGGACTGTGAGCAGCGTTCTGATTGGTGAAGCAGCCCCTGCTGACTATTGCTCTACCAATCAGCACTGCTCTCTCTGCATTGACACTTGAGGCTGCTACCTACTCTGTTCCCCCCAGAGTTGCACAGAAATATCAGAGGCAAAGGGTTAACTTCTTCCTCCTCTGTGCTCTGCTCTCCCCACTTACCGTATTCTCCTGCTGTCATATGGATTTTTTATTGAAGTAGCTAAAAAGTTGGGTGGACCGTCCCCCACCCAGAAAAAAGTGGGAGGGACCAGTCCCCTCTGTATCCCCTTAAGTTACACCTATGCTTGGGAGCGAGCGAGCATGAACAGTGAAGGGGGAGGAGGGGCGATGATGTCATCACCCTTCAGTTAAGAAACACCCAGCTGGGAGGGGAAGAAACGCCCCTGGATTTGTAGAGCTGGGAAATTGAAAATACTTTGAAACACACAAACTGAAGAAGTGATACATCCCCTTTAATAAATATCTGCTGCCATCTACCAGGATGATGAAGATAAAATGAGGGTGGATATTTCAGCAAGACAATGATCCCAAAGACACAACCAAGGAAACTCGATTGAGTTCAGGAAAAGAAAATAAAGCTGCTAGAATGGCCGAGCCAATCACCTGACCTGAATCCAATAGAAAATCTATGGAAGGAGCTAAAGCTCAGATTTCATAGGAGCCCACAGATCCTTCTGGATGTGAAGAGTATTTGTATGGATGAATGAGCCAAAATCACACGAGCAATGTATGCAACTAGTTTCTCCATGCAGAAGGAGTCTTGGAGCGGTCGTAGCCAACAAAGGCTTTAGTATTCAATACATTTCAGTAAGTGTGTTCAATACTTTATCTCTGTGTCATTTCTCATTACACATAATGGATAGACCGCTATGGTTTGATTTCTTTTCCTGAATGGATTGGATGGGTTGTTACCGACATCTGGTGAGAATTTCAAATTAATAGCACCTTTAGAAATATACTTACTTAGGAAATGTAGGTATGTATAGAAGTCAACGAGTTATCTCTTGTTCACAAGATCCCATGTCCATGTAGGTGTAGTATATTTGTTAAGTCTTTTTTTAAATTAAAAATTCCCTTTATCGTTTAACTCACTTTTTATGTTAAACACATTTTTTAAAGATAGTTTGATATTTTTTTTTTCCCATATCACTCAGTATTTTTCAATAATTTATAAGTCCTGCAGTTTTCACTTTGGCCACTAGGCCTAATAATTGTCTGACACTTCCTGTTCTGTAGGGAGAGATTTTCTGCAGTCTCCTCATTATCGGCACAAGCAGGTTTACACTATACACTTATGTGTATAGATAACACAGGATCCATCAGTCATAATAGTAGTTGTGTCGGCTCCCCCTCCCTGCACACTGACTTCTTCTCAGGTAACAAAGCCTAGAAAACTCTCCTATAGAAGTTAATGGGTCTGCTCCTGTTCAAACACTCCTATGAGCATGAAGCTGCTGTAATGCATCTCTCTAAATGCGGTTAAAGGCAGTGCAGGCAAGATAGCTGCACCCACCAGGGCTGTGGAGTCGGAGTCGTCATAAAAGGGACCGACTCCGACAAAATATATAATAAGTTGGAACAGTTAGTTGTGCAAAGAGCAAGAGAAATTGGGTCCGGCCATTGATACTGTTCCCATATCTTCATGAGGAGTGTAAGTGATGACATGGAGCAGGCAAAGCGCTGCCCCAGGGGAAAAGATTCTGCTCCCATAGCAAACAGATTTCAGCAATATTTTTCACCTGCTTTCAAAGAAGTAGAAGAGTTCAACCATTCATCAAAACTGACTGTGGCTGAGGCAATTCCTTTATTACCTGACATTGTTAGAGATGTTGCCCCTGTGGTCACCGCTTTTCCCCCAACCCAAGTTAGAACAGAGAGGCCGTTCTCTAGCCTGGAAATAATGAGCTCAGATGTGAGGTCATGTATGCAGGATCTGATGGAGGCGATACTATTTCTCAGAACAAATTCAGAGACTCCACAAATGTTCCTGCAGTGTTTTGCATATTTACAATTTTTGTGTTCTAAAGTCATATCCAATAAATCAAATATATTTTACACTGACAAGCAAAATGGTAACAATGTAACTTGTGACTTTCAGGCTCCATATCTCACCATCCACTACAGCTTTGTACATGAGGCTACTGTAATTTTATATACAGTCATCTTACCCATCTTATACATAAATGTGACTTGCAAGTATTTAGTATCTGCTTAGTTCTGCAGATTCTTTCCTGTAACTGCATTGTTACTGTTTTGCTCCTAAAAATCAAAATGTTTATTTTTATTTTGTTAGTATTTGGGAAATCCACCTTTTGGTTTTCAATACTGCCCCAATCCTTCTGGGCTCTGGATCAGATTCAAGCAGGTCTTGACCAAAATCTGATCCCCGGTCTCTTCTACACGTTCCCAATGTTGGTGCAGACTGGACTTGGATACAAATACAGCTTTTTCTATAACTCTACCCACAAGTGTTCAAAAGATCAAAACTTTGTTACCTTTTTGCTTGTCAGTGTCTGTTCTACCTAAATAGCTTGATTATTGTATCATAAGGTGATAAACAGCCTGATGTTACCATTTTACTACAGTAAGGTTATCCCTTAAACATGCGCCGTGTATGAGGGAGTCAGGAGTCGGAGGTTTGGGAAATTGAGGAGTCAGAGTCGGGGCTTTGGCTTGCCGACTCCACAGCCATGGCCCCCACAATCATATATAGACAACAAAATTGAGAAATCTACAATCAGAAAATAAAAACAGCTAAGAAAAAAAGAATATGGATCAGGGTCTTGTTTTAATAAGTAAAAAAAAAAAAAATTGTCAACAGATTCCCTTTAATGCTGTTAAAAAGCAGCTTAAGCAGGATGGCTGCAAACATAATTGGCTGCCCTAATAGTATTTTTTAATTTTATTTTTAACAATGCACGCCGTGTAGTTTCCGTAACAAGTTAGTTTAATTGTGTGCAGCGATACCCAATTTATATATATATTTTTTTTATGTTGAAGCGTTTTTTTGTTTTTTTTTAAAAAGTATTTTTCTGTATATAGAGCTATGCAAGGGTTTGTTTTTTTTGCGGGATGAACTGACATTTTAAATGGCACCACTTTGGCATTTATAGAAGTTTTTAATCACTTGTATGTGCCGTGTGATGAGGGGAGGAAAAAAAAAAATTCTGTGATTTTTATTTTTTTTAATACCGTTTATAGTGCAGGGTAAATAACATGACAGATTTATAGGACAGGTCGTTACGCATGTGGCAATAACAAGCAGGATTACTTTATTTTTTTATCTTTTTTGGGGCGATTAGCGTTTGTAAAGGGGCAATGTACGTATTTATTTTATTTTTCATGTTTGTGAGGTTTGTTTTTTTTACTTTTCCCCATGGGGGATTTGTATCAGTGATCCTCAGATCACTGTTGTATACTGGTCTCTATGGCAACTGTCGGTCACCATGTCCTGCACTGTCCACAATGCATTGCAGGTATGGTGACGTCACAGACAGCCCGGAAGTGCTTATTACAACACTCCCAGGCTGTCAGGTACCACAGTAGAGGTGCTTGTCACGATACTAGTGGATACAGCTGGAATCCAATGGCTAGAACTGGCTTGAACACAGCGAAGGCCAATGCAGACTGGAACAGGAGGCAGCAGAGATGTAGACTGGATCCTAGGCAAAGTCAGGAGGAGCACAGTTGAATGACACGTAGGTATCAGAAGTTTGCAGGGTAAACCGCAAAGGTGAGGAACTAACGGGAATGCAAGTTCCAGGCTAGAGGACTGCACAGCAGGCACTTAAACACAATACTCAAGCAATGAGCAACAGGCTTGAGGAGTTTATATATACTGACAAACAGGAAACAAGATGGCACCCAGCTGAGACACGATCCACCATCTTGACTGAGGGCAAACTTAAGGGAAAACACAGTAAACAAGTTCCAAGTCATAGCAGGAGATTCCTGACAGTGCTGGTCCACTGCTGCACCGATTACAGACAGGAGCTCATCCCTCCGGTCTGCGGCTTAGTTGTGGCGATCGTAATGGATCGTGACAGCCAAGGGTATGTTCACACGGCTTATTGTGGCGCATACAGTACGTGCCGCAATACGCCGGGTGCTTTGTAGAAACGCGCTGATCAGCAAGTCTTTCTAAAGCACAGGGACATTCATTATCCGCGGTGCATCTCCGCCCCAAACAACTGACATGACACTTATCTCCATATTGCACGCGTGGGGGGAGGGAGGGGCATGACGCATAATGCATAGCTCTCGAAGACAGATATGGATTACCCTAATGGCGGTTCGCACTCCGGCCACGGGTAATGCAGCATGAAGCTAGCGGTAATATACCGCTTGTCTCATGTTGCGGTTCTTGTTTAATAAATTTGCAAAAATATCTACATTTCTGGGTTTTTTCTTTCAAGATGGGGGGGGGGGAGGCTGGGATGCAGAGTGCACATTAATGAGCAAAAAAAAAAAAAAAGAACTTTTTAGATCTTACCAAGTGGCTGCAATGAAACAAAGAGTGAAACATGTAAAGGTGTCTGAATACTTTCCGTACCCACTGTAGCTTAGTAACCTGGGTACGCGATAGAACGGGACCCCAACCCAGTTAATGAAAAGCGCAGAAATCTCCAGACCAATATCTCATTTTGTTGTGTGAAATGAAATAACCTACATCACTATTTCCTTCAAGCCCACATAAAAGTTAGCAATGCATTTTGAAGCACCATAGTGTGTATAAGAGATAGATGGGTGTTCTAGTGGATAAAAGGTTTTGAAAAAAAAAAAAAAAAGGCACAGGTCCATTAAGTGAACTTAAACAACTAACATGTTGATCCAGAGGAAGGCAAAAAATTCATGTAACGGCAGACACCAATTGCTACATACCAGAGACAAAATTCCTTCTCAACTCCAAAATATTCGGGTAAATCCCTTAATCAAGGTCTCCAGAATCTAAAACCTGTGATCTATTTTTCAAGATAGACTTCCAGGTTACCGAATATAATGAACTAACCATCATAACCTCTTGAGGCAGAGACTTCCATAGCCTTACTACCCTCTCAGTAAAGAATCCCTTTCTACAATGATGGTAGAACCTTGTTTCTTCTCGACAGAGAATGCCCTCTTGTGATGGTTACATGTTTAGGTGTAAAAAGATCATAAAACAGTACCATGATTGGATGCACATAAATGGTCACCCGGTTCTTGTGATCTCATACACAATATATGAGAAATTGAAGAGATAGATAACAGACCAGATGTGAACTCTAAGGTCAAGGTACATTAGTGTCAGATCACACCATATGTCTTCAATATAAAAATTGATTTCCAGCAGCTCTTTCTGGACTTGCTTTATCTGGATTAGTATCTTCATTTTCTTTCTTCTCCATTTTTTCGTTCTGTGACATTTTGGAACCAATTACCAGTTTTCTATAAATTAATGGTTTCAATCATACAATGGTTGTCCAAGAATCAATTCATATTGTATGTTGGGACTACTGTATGCTGTCAAGAGGTAAAATGTCTAGTAATCTTCTGTGTGTTCTGTAATCTACAGTACTAGATTAATGTATTTTCTTGTCTTGCCTAGGCTTTTCTGTGAGTTAGTCCATTAGTATGTTTGAAGTCCTTGCTAAAAGACTTTTTTTGGCGTGTTTCTTGCGCCGTTCATCGGTTGACTGGGTCCTAGAGCTGCTTGCTTGTGTCAGGGTCAGTTGTAGGTTAGGGATAGCTTTACGGTTAGTTTCAGGGACCGTTAAAGGGATTTTATCGTTTCATCATTTGGCAGCCGTTTATACTGGTTGCTAAGGAGAGCTTATGAAATGGAGTTGGGGGGGGGGGGGGGATAGTCTCAGATGTTCGAGACTAAGGAATCACTGGAAGTGAAAAGCTAAGTGTAACTCAATAGTGTATATCTACATTTCTCGCTCTCTCTACATACTTTGTAATTAAAATGGGCATTTGACATTCAGGATTCTGGGAGAGGTGGACGATTCTCTCTCTCTCTCACACACAGCGATATATCCTGCAGATTATTATTACACCTCTGACCGCTACAGATCTGCAGAACAAAAATATATGCTTTATCTGTTTGTGTTTACATGGGACTGCACAAGATCTCTCTCTCTCTCTCTGCTGCAGGAACTCTGATTGCTGTCACTGAACAGCGCAAACCCAGCATGCATACATCAAAACTACCACTGATTGCCGTCAGTGAACAGTGCAAACCCCGCACACATAGGTCGAAGCTACCACTGATTGCTGTCAGTGAACATCGTCTCCCCATTACCTTATCGATATATACGACCGCTGCCACATCTCCTCTATTTAATACCAATTTGCACTGCACAGCAACACAGAGCAGGTCTACATCACAGAGCATGCTCGGGAATGTGCGCTCCCGTGAATACGACCGGGGGCCGGACAACATGTAAATTACAGCCGGCAGCCTATCACATGCAAGGAGGCGGAATCCGACCAGCACTAGGGAACACTGTTTACAAAAGACAAACATAAGGGATCTTGTGATAACAAGACAGCTTTGCTAATGACATCCAATTGCAAAGTTGCTTGTTTTCACTGTCCCCTTATTCTGAAGACCATTTAATGTAATGAGAAAACCCCTTTAAGTGTCAGTGGAGTTAGGAATAAGTCTAGGTAAAGATTCAGGGAGATTTAGTTAGGGTTCGTAGTTGCCTGTTGTTGCTCTGCTTTCAGATTTAAGCTATTTCTCATTTGTGTCTCTGCTATTGTCCCTGCCTATTAGTCCTGCAAACTACATTATCTTATAGCGAGTCCCTCTTAGATTGGTATTTGATACATGTTTCATATTATTCTGTGTGAATGTTTGGTTCTCTACCATTCAGCTCTAGTACAAGGCGACCACTTAAGGTGGAGTTCGGTTATCTTATACCGACCAACACCGTTACAATACTGCCATATTCGACCCATGCAAGAAATCTATTCAGTGATGCAATTTGTTAATATCCGGGCCATAGAGTACACACATCAGAGCACACTAATGAAACGAGTCTGGACAAAGAGGATTGTATCCCTAGAAAAGAGTGAAAATAATTTAACCTTTGGGTCATGTTAAACTGTTTCCTGTAATTAGCATTCCAGGTATCTTTGTACTTAGTCTACCTGTTTAGTATCATGGTGTGTACCACACTCAACATGGACCAAAGGAAGGTAAGGCGAGTTATCTCAGAAAGAGAGGTGAAAGAAAATCCTAGAAAAACATGTTAGAGTAAAGATCGTAGGACTATCTCAACCCGCTTGACGTTTCGGTTACTAGGGTTGCACATATTATTCAGAAGTTTAAAGGGATTGTGTGAGAAATTAAAAATAATGTAACAGAGGAACACTAGGTATAAGCAGTAAATCTGTGTCACTATCCAGCACTTGAAATTAGTTAAAACACTGTTATATTGCATAATTACATTAGTAGCTACATCTCATGGTGCCCTGGTGAGTGCGCCTCACAAGTCCAACAAAGCCACTTTCTCCCAGCCGAGTTATATATAGAGTCTACATACTATATCCAAACCAAATGTATTTCTATATAGCAATGTATACATACACACTGTGAGAAGGCGTTTCAGATGGCCGATACATGTCACCGAGGTTTCTGATCTCGGTGAAGTAAAGCCTGTTAGCCGTACGTCAGTATCGATATGGTACTGACATTTGTTTTATTCCAATATTATGACTGCTGGAATAGCAGTGGATCTGGGTCAGGCTTGGCTGCAGCAGTAATAGAAAGAGAAATAAAAAAGCCAGCTCACCTCCTCATGTTCTGCTGTGGTTTGATCACCAGGACTGTGCTCAAATCTGCGTCCCATGTAACGCAATAAAGTCCAAGGCAAATAGTAGTAGTTGATTGGCACCTTCAGGTAGCTAAGACTAAGGGCAACTTCCGGCCCGAAACGCGTCAGCTGCATACCAACCCCTCTGACCATACTTGTACATCGGTTGCTTTGTTGGATCTTTTTGTTTTGCTTTTATCGTTTCCAATAAATTGAAAATTCTTTTTACTACATTATCAACTGGTGCCAATCAACTACTACTATTTGCTGGAGCAGTCCAAAGAGCAGAGTGGGTGGATTGCTCCCAAGTATCCAGTCCTGGTTTTGCAGGCCTACTTAAGGCAGGAAGTTTGGAGGATGGGGGGTGGTGGTTCTCAGTCAGAGTTTGCTTGACTGGGACAGGAGGTGGAAGTCTGTGCTCTAGTGTACCGTCCACTGTATACCACATTTCCCGAGTGGGGAACGCACCCAGGAACTGCCAGAGACTGTGGGTTATCCACACAGACTGTGTATATTGTTTTGTTTGGGCTGGAGTTAAGCCCATATGCCTGTTTTGTATATAAACTGTGGCTAAATAAAGGCCAAGAGACTTTAAACGTACGTTGAGGACGGTGTGTTTTTGCTACCACTAAGCTACATCCCCACAACACATTATATATATATATACACACATACATATATACATGCACACACACACATATATACATGCACACACACACATATATACATGCACACACACACTTATGTGAAACAGTCTCCTTTCTACACTGCAGAGCCGTCCCTCACACCAAAAGTCTCTCTTGTGGTGACCATAGAGGCTGACTATAGCACACATGCTCAGTTATGTCAGCCTAACCAGAAAGTAACTTGCAGAGCCTGTCCTACTTCCTGTATTCTGCATTCCAGTCAGGTTGCTGTACAGGAAGGAGCCCAGTGGCCATTTTTTTCTGCTACAGTTATCCTCTAGACAAAATGAACAGACTTTTCTAATTAAAAGGTATTTTGGTTTAGTTTATGTATTTATTTTTCTTCTCTATGGGACTGTAGTGAACTTCGATGGCTGCAAGAGGAAAATAGCTGAAAAAGAAAGCGGTGGATAGTACAAATGGTAGCCAGAAGCCAGAACAATTTCCAAACAGATCAGAGGTGAACTCTAAGGTTAATGTACATTAGTGTCAGATCACACCATATGTCAGTCTTTGTGAAAGTGAACTTCGGAGAATTGAAAGATGACGAAGAAGAAGACCACTGCCAGCATAGGAGACCAAGCAAATCTTTAAAAATAAGTGAGGAATTTGCCAAAATGAATATTGACATACAATAAAGTCTCTGGGAGAATGTCCTCTGGAAAGGTGAATAAACTGAAGCTTTTTGGCAAATCACATCAGCTATATGTTCACAGACACAAAAATGAAACAAAGAACATTGTACCTACTGTGAAATATGGAGGATGCTTGGTTACATTCGGGAGCTGCTTTACAGCACATGGTGCAGAGATCTGTGCAGGGTACAATGAAATCTTGGGACTATCACGGTATTCTGTCAGAAAGCTTAGTCTCAGTCAAGGGTCATGAGTTCTCCAATAGGATAATGACGTAAAAACCCACAACTAAAAACATGCAAGAATGGCAAAATCAAGACACTGAAATATTCTCAAGTGGCTTCAATGAGCCCCGATCTCAATCCTATTGAACATCTGTGGAAGGAGTTGAAACCTGCAGTCTAGAGAAGTCACCTTCACACCTGAGATAGCGGGAGCAGTTTACTAATGAGGAGTGGGCCAAAATACATGCAGAAAGGTGCAAAGTCTCATTGAGAGTTGCAGAAATTGTTTGATTGCCTCAAAGGTTAGTGCAACAGAATATTAGGTTAAGGGGACCATCATTTTTGCCCAGGTCAGTTTTCTTTTGAATTGTGGTTCAACTGGAAAACAAATGACTGTCTGATTTTCATTAGATGACTTATTAAATTTAATATTACTTTTGTTAGTTTCAAGTTATGAGTGACCATTCTGAGTTTTCCTTTCTATAACAGAAGGGTACCAACAATTCTGGGTGTGTAACAGATATAAAGGGGCGTGTGTTTAAAAAAAAAAAAGCAAAAAAAAAAAAAAAGCAACTTACTGGTCATAAAGGAGTTCATATAAAATAAACATTTAGGCTATGGTCACACGGCAATTATTGGGACGTATCTCGCCCCGTAATTCGCGCCGTACTGCGCTAAATACGGGGCGAGATACGTCCCAGTCATTACGGTAATCCACAGTTCTCATACACACCCGAAATTGCGGACGAAATA
Organism: Phyllomedusa bahiana; assembly: GCA_025379985.1. Lineage (NCBI taxonomy): Eukaryota > Metazoa > Chordata > Amphibia > Anura > Hylidae > Phyllomedusa > Phyllomedusa bahiana. The sequence goes on along the minus strand of JAODAL010006185.1, from coordinate 1,477 downwards.
TGGCCCCGCAATTACACCGTGTGAACATAGTCCGTTAGCACCTGTAAACATAGGGATCATGTAAGCCACAAGGTCAAGCACAAATCTGTAAGTATCTGCCTACACGTCAAGTGAAGGCTTGCCAATTCAGATGCCATGAACTAGATATGCGATTCACCATACTTAGACAACCACAATCAACATGGCCAGGTGCACACTGCTTATTGTCCGGCCATCAAGAAGACAGTTCTCACTCACTTCTTAACAAAATCAGACACAAATTTAAAAAAAAAAAAAATATATATATTTACACACACACTCACCGGCCACTTTATTAGGTACACCTGTCCAACTGCTCGTTAACACTTAATTTCTATTCAGCCAATCACATGGCGGCAACTCAGTGCATTTAGGCATGTAGACATGGTCAAGGACAATCTCCTGCAGTTCAAACGAGCATTCCAGTATGGGGAAGAAAGGTGATTTGAGTGCCTTTGAACGTGGCATGGTTGTTGGTGCCAGAAGGGCTGGTCTGAGTATTTCAGAAACTGCTGATCTCCTGGGATTTTCACGCACAACCATCTCTAGGGTTTACATAGAATGGTCCGAAAAAGAAAAAACATCCAGTGAGCGGCAGTCCTGTGGGTGGGAAATGCCTTGTTGATGCCAGAGGTCAAAGGAGAATGGGCAGACTGGTTCGAGCTGATAGAAAGGCAACAGTGACTCAAATAGCACCCGTTACAACCAAGGTAGGCAGAAGGCATCTCTGAACGCACAGTACGGCGAACTTTGAGGCAGATGGCTACAGCAGCAGAAGACCACACCGGGTGCCACTCCTTTCAGCTAAGAAACAGGAAACTGAGGCTCCAATTTGCCCAAGCTCATCGAAATTGGACAGTTAGAAGATTGGAAAAACGTTGCCTGGTCTGATGAGTCTCGATTTCTGCTTGCGGACATTGCGGATAGTAGGGTAAGATTTGGCGTGTCAAACAACATGAAAGCATGGATCCATCCTGCCTTGTATCAACGGTTCAGGCTGGGTGGTGGTGGTGTCATGGTGTGGGGAATATTTTCTTTGGCACTCTTTGGGCCCTTGGTACCAATTGAGCATCATTGCAACACCTTGTTGAATCTATGCCACGAAGAATTGAGGCAGTTCTGAAGGCAAAGGGGGTCCACCCATTATAGCATGGTTGTACCTAATAAAGTGGCGTGTGAGTGTGTGTTATATTATATATATATATATATTTATTTATATATATATTATATATATATATATATATATTTATATATTGTGGCGGACCGGCTACATGTAGTTGCCCGGTGCTGCCATAGGTGGAGATATAACGAGTGGTATATGCGACATTTCCCCAAGGATATGTGGCCTTGGTGGAATAAGAGCCGGTCATATGTATTGTCAGCACACTAAGTGGTTGGCAAAGGTATATGGGTTTTGGTTTTCGCCCCCTTTTGGGGTCGGCTCTTTTTTGGGGGGAAA